>CM032626.1:37966928-38132588 GCA_019097785.1 Fraxinus excelsior | reverse complement strand
TACAATAGAATAAGTGAAAAAAATTTAATGGAGAAGATGTTGGGCTCAATTGAACCATGTGTATACCGTGTTTTTCATCAATTTTTTTCTATTATTTAATCTAATTTTAATAAATGATCAGACTAATACAATAGTTGATTGTCAATGATCAACGATCAACAGTCAAACTCCGCCCTAATTGAACTTCGCTTCTAGGTCGTCCCCTACATACATGTAACATTATTTAAATGTAAATTATTATAAAAATTACAGAAAATTGATAAGATATAGAAAATTTTCCTAAAATGTTATGGACCATCATGTAATGTCTCCGTACGTATATCCAATATCTAGCAGCCGTATGTATCTGTACGTATATAAAATATTGTTTTCACCTAATAAACAAGAAATGTAAGAAATACTTCGAGCATGTTCTTCGTGAGTCGAGACCCAGAACACTTCAAAAATTGAAGTTTAGAGACCCAAAATTTTAAGATATACAATTCTCAAACCAACAATCACGAGTCAAAATTTAGATTGTTTTACTTTGAATTATCTTTTGGTCGTGATATTAAGAACAGCCTGGGAAAGTTCTTGTAATACAATTCCAACACGCATCTTTATATCAATATTTTCCTTTGGATTGACTCCATAACTACACAATTCAATAATAAATCATGTACGTTTTTTTTTTGTTCAGTACCGTCAATTGTACAATTCTAACTACCAAACATGTCAGTCTTTCGAGTGGAAATGTTCCGTGCACACAAATTTGAGGAGTAGAAAGTTGCCCATATATACTGTTTCGAACTGATTGTCATTCATTGCGACTCTAAAACATCACTAAAGTGTAATGTGTCAAGATATTAAAAAACATCGTATACTAAAAAGAGGCGATATATGTGTGAAAAATGTATTGAGAGGACGGTAAATCCCGACCTAGCACGGAGAATAAATCATTTTCCATAATTTTAATAGTTTTAGACAATTAGTTGAATTTAAACTAAAATCGTGTCTAGGAGACTGAGAAAAGTATTAGTGTAAAGAATTGAAAGTTAAGTTTGTGAAATCATTATTAAAAAAATGTTCTATGGTAATGGTAGTGTCGATGTAGACGGATGAAAATTGTATCACGTTTCTTTGTAAAAAATTGAATAGACTTTATAAAAAGGTGTAGTTATTATTTTTAAAAGAAAAACATGTTAAATTACCAAAAACTTGACAACTCGTCAATCCCATCAAAATCCTATTATCAAATGAAACTTAAAATAATTATCGAATATTATTACACATTACCACTATATAATAAATATGGGTTAATCCATTTGTACAAAATTATTTACTTTACAGGATTCTTACCGGTTACCCCCTCTTACATGAGGGTGGGTCCTACATAATAAAAAAAAATTAAAAATTACCCACCCACTCCTCTTGTGAGTATATGTAGATTTTCTGTATCTGTACATGCAGCATGTCTCAATAAATATTTCAATTCACAGGAGTAATGATTAACGCATACACGTGAACATAAAGTCAAAAACATTAGGCCACTGTTTGTTTTCAATTTTAAGCAGAATTTGTATCGTTGCTACAGTTGGTGAGCCACAATATTTGACTTTCTTGAAAAAAAAAAAAAAATGCTCAAAAAATTCATTCTCTTGTTGAAATAACTGGAAACAAACATGAGCTAGATAAAACTTAGTTTCAAGAAATAAAAACTATCAACAAGTCCAAATCGATACTTTATCGAAAAATGATGTAGAATCAAGATTGAAGCATTCCATCTAACTGAACGAATTCAAAATTCATCTGCAGAAAGTTCGAAGTAAAGAAAATTTAGGTAATAATTTTCAAAAATATTGTAATAATTATTGATTACATGCGAACAAAAACAGAAAAATGGGACAATAGATCTTATCTCAGAAGACTACGAGTTGGTCATTCTTACACTTTTTGAAAAGTATTTCATCATCATTTCTCATTTAAATATTCAATTTATTTTTTTGTTGAACGTTGACTTAGTCCTGTAGACTTCCTGTAGGGACAACATGACTTTGAACGTTGACTTTTAGATCTGTCACTCGATTTGCGTAGTAGTTTTTACATCCTACGGCTATGCCAAGTTTAAAAACAAATACTAATTGTTTGCATAGAACATGTTTGGATAAATTATTTTCAAGTAAAATTACTCATTGTAAAAGTAATTTTTATCTTTCCATTAAAATAAGCTTTTGCTTAAGAGTATAAATTTATAAAGACTAATTTACCTAAAACCAGCTATTTAAGTTTTCAAATTCAAAATTCAGGTATAATGTTTATTTAATCAAAAATCAGGTGTTAATTAAAACTCTAATTTCTTCCCACACCCTCTTTCCCCTCTCCCTCATCGCTCTTTCCCCCCCTCCTCTCTCTTCTCTATTATCCTTCCTTGAGTCGTCACCGGAGACCACATAGGAGTGAGGAAGTGCCCTTGGGGACGGTACGCAGCAGAGATTCGTGACCCGTGGAAGAAAACCCGAGTTTGGTTGGGCACTTTTGACACCCTTGAGGAGGCTGCACCGGCCTAAGACGGCGCCAATAGGTCACTCCGTGGTACCAAGGCGAAGACCAACTTTCTAGCTCCGCCGCTAGGTCATCCCTTGGATCTCAACCCCCCGTCTGATAATCGATGGGTCTCTCCATCAGGCACTCTCGTGCTAAATGACTTTCTCCGGACTGGGGTCGTCAAAGATGCGAGTTTCAAGGCTGGTGACAAATGCTCGTCTCCAGTAGGCAATGGAGTTCATGTAGCTTCCTCATCTGGACCTCCAGTTGTTGAAGGCGACGGTCCAACTAAATATTTTGGGATTGTGAGACGTGGGTGGCTGTGATACCTTTTGATACAGGAGGTTGTAGTGGTGCAGTGGTGGTGGCGATGGCGGTAGGTTTGGGGATTTTTTTGTGTGGTTGTAGTATGGCGGAGATGTGGATTTACGGAGGAGGAGGTGGTGGTGATTGTTGTTGTGGCGGTGTCAAGGAAAGAGTAGTATTTCCTTCGGCATGTCAACCCAGAAGTTTGGAAGTGGCAGCATCGTAGGCGGTGTAGTTTCTGCTTCTGATTGTGCTGATGCTGTTGTTACAGTGGCTTTGATTTTAGAAGAGTAGTATTCTTCCTCCGGCATGTCATCCCGAAGTTTGGATGTGGCAGTGCCATTACCGTATGCAATTGCTGCTTTTGATTGTGTTGATGGTGTTGCTACAACAACTCTAGTTTTGGGTCTAGTATGCGGTGGTTGTGTAATGATTTTACTGTTAGTGTTTGCAGTTAGTTGTTGTTGTTGGTGGTGGTGACGACGACGACGACGTTGGCAATGCTGGTGATTTACTGTGACCAATAAATAATACGTGATCTAAAAATTGTGATCGTAACGAACAATTTATTAAGTTGTGACCAAATACGTGTTTCTTGTAACTGGTTGTGACCAATTCCGTATTAATTGTAATCCATTGTGACCGATTGTAACTTGTTAACTGTGTCAATTGTGACTTAATCACATATGGTCACAGTTAAGCAATTGAGATTCATTATCAATTTTTCCTTTCAAGATTACAAGTCAAAAACAAGCGGATAAATTTTATGACTTGTGAGCAAATATGACCAATTGTGATTGGTTGTGATCAATTCTGTATTAATTGTGACCTATTGTGACTTGTTAACTGTGTTAATTGTGATCGATTGTGACTTGATCACATATGGTCACAGTTAAGATTCGATTGGTCACAATTAGTTACATTGAATACAATTTTGGTCACAATTAGTCACATTAAATACAAATTTACCCACCGTTGAAAATTTTCTGAAATGGGGATGGGAACGGGTGTAATCTCCAATTTTTAATTTTTGAAAAAAAAAAAAAATTGGGAAGTAAAGATAGGAGTGATGGGTGGGGTATGTGAATCCATGGGGTGAGGGTGTGATTTCTAATTTTTTATTTTTTGAATTTTTTTTAAGGTAAGGTGGGGTGGGGTGGGGTGGGGTGGGGTGGTGGGGTCCGTGGGGTGAGGGGTGGATCAGAGGGTTGATTTCTGTTTTAATTTCTGGACAATTTTTGTGGGTGGTGGGTGGGTGGGTGGGGGTGAGGGGTGGATCGGGGGATTTGATTTTCTGTTTTTAATTTCTGGACATTTTTTGTGGGGTGGGGTGGGGTGGGTCGGTGACAATTAATTTTAATTAATTATATATTATTCTTGTAAAAATATGAAATATTCTATAATTAGTTTAAAGTTCAGCCGTCATTTTTGACCTTGCCTCACACGTTGGGCCCCAGTTTTCACATTTTTTTACTGATGTGGAAAATGTGCACTAAACAAAGTAATAAATTATTAATTAAAATTAACACCTGATTTTTGAAATAATTTGACAAGTTTGGTAATTTTGAAATGTAGGAACCATGTATTGTTCCCATTTATAAATGGTTTATGAATTTTGGTATAATTAATGCTCATTATTATTCACATATTTCGTAGGATCCAGTAATATTGTTCTTATTAATTTCATCAACTCATGCTCTTACTCTTTGCTACGAAATGGACTTGTGTGGACAAGGATTCATGAGTGCAAGTGTTGTATAATTATGAACAAATCACTTTGTACATGGGAATGGCTTACAGATCAGCACAACACCAGTAGGGTTTTTTTTTTTTTTTTGCAACTTTCCAATGAGATGTTGCCATGCGTTGTCAGAAAAAGATCTCATGATTGAGCTTGTACAAGTAGCACGACTGTATTATTATTATTATTATTATTCTTTCTGGTTAGTAATTGAGTGATTTTCAGGTACAGTAAGGTCATTATATCGATACCACAATTTTTATTTCTTGTACAATATTTTAATTGTATTGAACGTCTTCAACTTTTGATAATTATTGTATTTATGTCCTTAACATAATTTTTGTCGTACTTACTTTCAACCTTTTATTAATGTGGACATCTGGCCTTCAATCACGATTTTCATCCAAAAGATTTGTTAATATGACGTAAAATGACTTATTTACCTTTTAAATAAGCGAAAAAAAAAAAACAAAAGTTCGATAGAATACTTTTTCCTCATTTCAAAATACGGTAGCAACATATTATTCACAAATTATCATCAAGGACAAGATGTGTTAATTAATGATAAGTTTAGGATAAGAATACATCGAAAAGAAATTGAAGACAATGAAAGTTGTTAGGACCATAGTGCAATTAAAATATAGTGATAGAAAAATAATTGTGGTGCCAATACCTTTACCCATATAGATCTACTGTCTTTTAAAGTCACTTTAATAAATTCGATTTTTGAAAAAAAAAAAATCAAAATCCTACACGCTTTTTAAAAAAATATTGTAAACTTTGAATTTAAAGAAAAATAATAAATCAAACAAGAATGCCATGTCACACGACCATTTAACAGAGTTTTGAACAGTTTTTACTGTTGGAACGATTTTACAATTATACGAAAGATTGAGGATGATCTTGGTCGTTTTTATAAATTGGGGACTCACTGTGCAATTTCACCAAAAAAATTGTCTGGTTTGTATGTTTACCGGGAAATTACTGCACATACCAACCACTCCTCTGGCTCTCTATAAAACTCACCGGGTCACCTCCGAGTTCTCTTCAGTATTCTCATTTTGATTGAGCTGAGCTAACTGGAGATGAAAACCTCTTGCAACGTTCAACAGCTTTCATTTTCTCATACTCCTACAAGCAAATCGGAGATCCGCAACGCTGAGATTCGGAGCTCCGTGATGCCCGGATTCTGTGATGATACACCAGAACAGTATGAAGTTGAATCCTCGGCCACGAAGGTCCAGAAGTTTTACCGAAGCTATCGTACGCGTCGAAAGTTAGCCGACTCGGCTGTGGTTGCTGAAGAGCTCTGGTAGTTTCTCTGTTTCTTTTCCTCCTTGTTTTAAATGTGCAAATTATTAGTATATTCATCAGCGCTGATTACGATCATCAGAAGCGGACTCGAATAATGAATTATCAAGTGGCAGACATAACTCATTAGTATACACACTAATATGAATAAGAATAATGCTATCTATCACCGGACAAGTTTTAGGTGGCAATTGAATTTACAGTTTTATTGCCAAATAAAGTTGGGTTGTACTTTGATTTATCGGAAAATGAAGCAGCCAGGTAGATGGACGATCATCACTACGTGTGACATATAACATTACTCGACAGATTTCTGAGTTTTTCTATAGTAAATATAGAATCTGTACAAATAAATGCTTGTAATATGTCCATATAATTTCTTCATTTGTAATTGTTTGTTTTTCGAAGGTGGCAAGCGATAGAGTTTGTACAATTGAATCACACTACTGTATCCTATGTCGGCTTATTGAAGCCAGAGACAGCAGCCTTGCGGTGGAATCGTGTCAGTTTGAATGCTTCCAGGGTATAAAAATGATTTCTTCTTGTAACCTTTTTATAAAATGGAAAACTCATTAGCAATTTAGTGGCTTCAATAGAAAATCTTTTTCTTTCGAAAAGGACTGCATTCGATGATTTATCTTCAACAAATATATGGACAGGTGGGCAGGGGTTTGTCTATAGATGACAAGGCACAAACATTGGCCTTTAACCACTGGATTGAAGCTGTGAGTTCCTATTTTCCTCATGCCATCTGCTGTGAACTTCACTTAATTATAAGCTACATGCCATTATCTGGTAATAGTATTTTTGAAGTTAATATAGATTTTTATGTACATTATCTAGATTGATCCAAGGCACCGCTATGGACACAGCTTACGTTTGTATTATGAAGTGTGGTGTAAAAGTACTGCTGGTCAGCGCTTCTTCCAGTGGTGAGACAAGTTTGAACTCATCTGATGTCTTACAATTTTGATTTATACCGGTAAGTATCATAGTTTATCTAAAGTGGTCAAGCATGCCGGCCATGTCTAGTGGATTGAAGGAAAATAAATGTCCCACTCTTATGCCAATAATGAACCATTGAGAGCACCAAATCCACGGTCAAGAATATGCGAGTGATGATCAAAAACTTGTACCCACAGTAATCTTTTATGCCTTTCTATGCCCATAATCTGAAGTGAAAAAAGATGTTAAAACTTCAATATATCTGCAGGCTGGATCTTGGAGAAGGCAGAGAGGTTGATCTTAAAGAGTGTCCAAGATCAAAGCTTCGTCGACAACACATCAAGTATCTCGGACCAGTATGTGATCAAAATTGTATTTATTTGAGTTTTATGGATAAAGTACGGGAATTGTGAACCATTCTAGCAACATCTTGATTATATTGTCTTAATTGCTCTGTTCCAATCCATGCATTTTAATTAGTATTCTCAGTTTCTTTTCTTATTCTTCTTTGCTATGTTCAGCAAGAGAGGGAAAATTACGAATACACGGTGATTGATGGAAAAGTATTGCACAGAAAATCTGGAAAACCCCTCGAAACGAACACAGGATCACCAGAGTTGAAATGGATCTTCGTGGTGAGCACATCCAAGAAACTCTACATTGGAGAGGTAAGATCTAAAAGGAAATTATAAGAGTACAGGCATGACTTGAAACTTTTGATTTATTCTTACATCTATATTTTTGTTACCTTCAGAAAAAGAAAGGATCGTTCCATCATTCTAGTTTCCTCGCGGGAGGGGCTACTTTAGCTGCTGGGAGGCTCATGGCAGAAGATGGAGTGCTAAAGGTAAAGTCTGGGCACTAATCATTATCCAAAGTCTTGGTCCTGATATATTGAACTCAAATTTAACTCTCTTGAAAATACAGTTTGCTAATTTAGAATAGGATTTCACAATAATACATTATGATCTAATGCAACCACTTTACTTTCTTCAGTGGATCTCACCTTACAGTGGACATTACAAGCCAACTGAAGATTCCCTGGAGAGCATTTTATCAATTCTCAAGGAAAACGGAGTCAACCTGGATGAAGTCAAGGTACTTCACCTACATTTCCTGTTCTGAGTATTACTTACACAGCCTGAACATGGTGCTTGCTTTTTGTGAACACTGTTTTCAAGATAAACGCGAATTTTCATCTTCTGAATAGTAGTCGTTTGGAGTTATGATTTTAGAATTCCACCTAATAGTGCTGTCCTGTGTCTTATTTAATCAGATCAAGAAGGCAAATGAAGATTGTGAGAGTCATAACAATGGAAAATTGACTAAAGACCTGTCTATATTCGAACTTCCATCGACATCAGATTCTGTTCAACCTTGTCTTCTCAATGAAGAAGAAAGAAACCCGCCTACAGAAACAATTGAAACATCTCGAGCTGAAGTTAAAGTAGAGTACAAGAGGGTTCTCTCCGGAGGTCTCCAGAGCCCTAGAGCGGACGTACCAAAGGAAGCAATTCTGCAAAGAATTAACTCCAAGAAGGCTGCAAAGTCGTATCAATTAGGCCATCAACTCTCGCGCCAATGGTCAACAGGTGCTGGTCCAAGAATTGGTTGTGTTGCAGATTACCCTGCAGAATTGAGGTTACAAGCTTTGGAACTTACTAACCTCTCTCCCGTAGTATCTCCTTCATCGTCTATTCCTACAATCCAACAAGCTTGTCAGCCATCTCCTTCTGTTGAGGAAGATACATACTCTAGTCTAGAGTAGCCAGTGTGCTTGAAAAGTATCACTAATGTAACAGAATAATTCTTCCAGGTTGTCCTCAACTAAAATTTTAATAAATTTTTAAAAATTATAAAATTTAGCGAATTTCGTGAATTTGAATATATTTTCACATAATCTATAAAAATCTCATTAAAAATAGTAAAATTTTGAAAGAGTTTATTGTGTTAGAAATCCATTCAAATATTTTGAGATCTCTTTATTAATGAAATTCTTATAAATATACGAGTTATTGATGATATCTAGATTTTAAAAGTTTTTATTAAAATTCATTTATGAACACCTAGATTTTACTGAACTTTAATATAACCTATTAAAATCTCAATTTGGGGACACTAAAATTTAGATGAACTTTTAAAATCTATTAAAATTTCAATTGAAGACACAATCCATGTCTAAAATCATTCCCAGCTATACATTTCATCAGATCCGCAACTTTTATCATTTATAAATTTTGGAATATTGATTGATGGAAGAATGTGTGGTCGAAAGTAATGAAAATTTTTAGATTTGCACGTAATATTATTTTATTTAAAAAATGTTTGTTTATAATTAAAAAGAGAAATTTTTTTAAAAAATTAATAGGTGCCAAACACCAACTTTTTAAAATTTACTAAAAATCTCGTTTTTATTGAAATCAAAGGGAGCTTAATCTTATTACATTCCTACTATTTTCGGAGTGTTATTTTGGGAGTTAGAACGTTATTATTTATGAGAAGGAAGATATAATGTCTAGGTAATTACTGGTTTATTAATTATTTAAAATTAATTATCGTCTAACCGTCCAATCTGACATACTACCGAACTACTAATCAATCGACTGCAATAAAAAAAAAAAAATATATATCGTAGTAACGGTAAATTCAAATACAGAACATGCAATAACATAGTAAACCACTAAGGGAACATCTATGGTCCCTCATGCCACGAGTAAATAATACACTATAGCATAATGATATAATCGTCTCAAGTTTTTCAACATTACAATTATTTCTTGTTCCCGTCAAATAAACCTAGTTATAAAATAAAAAGCAACTAACTAATATCCCTAGATTTGTCGAGGAATTGAACCATGCACACGATCGCCACTACTACAATTGAATTCGGATTGCTCCACAAATTGGAATAAAACTCACTTTCTTATTTTTACATACAACTTCTAAAGGATAATATTATTTAGAAGAGAACCTGTGATTGGAAAACAGACGGAATACTGTGATGCACATGCATTACATGGATAAAAATGCCAGAAAATTGATGTATGGAGGGTGAGGACTATCATGTTTCCATTTATAACAATTCTTATTGTTGTTTATCGGGTGTGATGGTGTGTGCAGTCCTTGGATTAGGACTAGGCCGTTGGTGCTTCATATGCATTGCCATTATTATTTAGAAGTCGTATGATTCCCTTAAATATTCTTCATTTGTGTTTGTTGAACTTGGTCACTTTTCATTTTCTTATGCTGATTATTCATATTTTTTATGAAGGAAAATGATATGGCTGTAAATGAGTACAATTATTTGAAAACCATAAATGAATGTCTCAAAGTACAGGTAAGGGGAACATGGATGAAAGATGTTAGTTTTATATTTTGTATTGACGATTCTGTGAACAAAATGACCAACTTGAACAATTATAAAGTTTAGGGACTAAATTGTAAAGTTTCATAGTTGGTAGGATAGCGTAGGGTTCGGGGTTTCATGTCTGGAACAAGAAGGATTCATGCTGATTTTTCGCTAGCTGCTCACTGGAGTCCTGCTCGAGCGGAGGAATCATAAATTGTCTTGCTCGCCCTTCGCCCCACTGTCACTCGAGCGACATGCACTTCGCTCGAGCGACATGTTAGACTCGCTTGAGCGACTTTTTTACGGTCAGACCCAATTTTCTTTTTTCGAGAATTTTACTAGACCCATACAACCTGTTTCGTTCAACACGTAAATACTGGCGTCGCGTCTTCTGCTGCAGAGAGGTTGAACACATTATATTCTTGAGAGAATTCATACTTCATCATATTCAAAGTTCAAACCCTCCACTGTTTATGCGCCATTCATTGTGAAAACATCAAAGAGCCAAATCAAACACTGAATTGTCTTCTTCATTTGAATCTGCTGCAAGATTGTTTCGTCAACTGTACTGTATTAAGGATCAAGGAAGAACTGAAGAACAATGAGTTCCTTGGGAAGATCTACAAGAGATAAACTGCGTAAAGAGTTAGGATTGGAGTTCGTGTACTCATTCCAGGAGGTCTGCTTTACAAAGAAGATTCGGGATTGGTGTTCATGTGCACATTCCAGGAGGGCTGCTTCACACTTCAAACAAGAGATCAGAAAGCTTGTATTGTCAACTTTGCTGGTGGTCTGTAAGTTAATTGACAGTTGATAGTGGATTTTTGATTGGCAAAGCGTTTGAAGTTTTTCCTACGTTGGGTTTCTCCGTGAACAATTCCGGAGCTGTTTACTGCTTTTTATTGTTATGATTTAACTGCGGTATTTAAAGATAGACTAAATTGAATTGTATGAATAATCACCTATACATAATTAACTTGTGACTTGTTGCTTGTTAATTAAATTGATAATTTCGCATTTATACCAAATCACCCCCCTCTAGGTGTAGTTGAGTCAAATCTTGCGTTTTTCAAAAGGTATCAATCTTATCGTAAGTAAATATCTTCCAATCATTCTATATGTACATTTTATTTGACATTATTTTTGATATTGTGCCACATGTCTTAATATGATTAGATAGTTTAAAAAAATATACTTTTCCGCTCAACACCTTTTGAATTCTCAAGCAATGTAAGCAAAAGTGTACAACATGAAATGTACACATAGCATAATTCAATATCTTCAACATTGCATTTTACCTCTACAAATGGCTAAGGTAACAAGGGCCGAACTAAAGAAATTTAAGAAGAGTCGAAATCAACACTGTTGGGTTTTTGACCCAAATTAGGAAGGATTTTTGAAAGAAATATTTTTTTTCTTCTTTCCATGTGTTTTTATTGGGAAAATAATATTTTCTTTATTTCACGTGATTTTTAATCTTGTTTTCATTTTTGTGGTATTTCTAAGGTTTGACATGCATTCCTATAAATACTAGACTATTTTCACAAGTTTTTCATTACTGAAATATAGAATAATTATGACACAGTTATTATATTTATTTTATCCATATTAGTCAATTGAATAAAATGCTCCATTCTTCTACCAATTAATTATTTGTCTTTTATCTTGTTGTTTGTTTGCGATTATATACTTCATATCGTTTTATTTTCCAACAAGTGATATTGGAGTTATTGATTGTAATTTGTTTAAGATTTTTGTTATTATTACAAAAAAGAAAAGATACATTTAGAGGAGTTACAAATTATAGAATAGAGGTAATTTGACTGCAAATAATGGAAAACAATCAAATACTTCAGATGAAACCAATATATCTGATAACTATTTGAGTGATAGAGATGTTTTGACGATTTTTGATATGGAATCCAGACTTGAAGCGAAGTGGATTTAGGATATAGCTTGTGCGTTCTATATGTGTCACAATCAAGATTTGTTTAAAATATATGAAACGGTGATGCAATGTGTTGTTGTCATGGGTAACAACGAACCTTGTCGGGTAGTTGGTATTAATAGAATCAGATTGAAGCTGGCGGATAGAACATGTAGAACACTTGATCACGTTCGACGGATTCCAAACTTGAAGAAATATATCATTTATTGAGCACTCTTGATTCAAAAGGGTATATGTTCTTTGAAAGATGTAGAGTCTTGAGGGTTTGGGGGGGGGGGGGGGTTCGTGTTGTATTGGAGGAATGTAAGATGTTTCAGTTATACATCTTGCAAGGTCGAGTAGAACTTGTGAAGAAAAGGCAACATAGATTTAGTATTGTGGTGGAGATTCAGCTTGGTACCGTGCCTTTTGGAAAATTCAATTTTTGGGTTCATGTATCCTAGTTGGATACCGTGGAAGAGTATTTTTGGGTTGGAGAAAGTTTGGTTCTTGTTGAAGAGTTCAGATTTTTCGTTGCTGTCGAATTTATTTTTCCGATGAAGAGATTTTGGAGCTTCGTATCAAGGTAGAGATTATTGGAGCTTCGTTCGCTGCATTGAAATTTGTATCAAGGTGGAGATTATTGGATTTTTGACCCCAATTAGATTGAATGTTTGAGAAAATATTTTTTTTCTTTCTTTCTATGTGTTTTCATTGGGAAAATATTGTTTCCTCTAATTCACGTGATTTTTTTATCTTGTTTCTATCTTTGTGATATTTTAGGGTTTGACTGCACACCTATAAATACTAGACTATTTTTCACAAGTTTTGTATCATTGAAATATAGAAAATTGTGTAGGCACGGTTATTGTATTGGTTTTCCCAATATTAGTCAATTGAGTAAAATACCTCGTTCCTCTGCCAATCAATTCTTTATCTTTATCTTATTATTTGTTTGCGATCATATACTTCATATCGTGTCATATATATTATCTCGATCCATTTTATTTCCCAACAAGCATGGGCTGAGAAATTTACTTCTACATCAATAACCCCTCTCGTTTCAACCAACCTTTTGGAGTACCCATATTTTGGCCTCCAATTGGTCCACCATCGGAACATCCGAGTGCAATGTGAAAAGCTTGCTGATGCCTCCATGTCCTCACAACTTCCTCTTCAACCGAGGGATTTGTTGTTTTTACCTCAATAATAAGATAACTCAACGAGTCTTGATGAGTCAGGAGTTCCCATATTTGTATACCCTATACCTTGGTCATTTCATTTTCTCACTCATAGTAGTACGCTTAATTTAGAGTCAGCCCTCAGCGATAAACAAAATGAGAAGTCATCCAATTGCCAATGTTGCACGTGTTCCTCTTCAGATACTCTAGTGAACGCAGAAAACCACAAGTTGCTAACCAAAAAAAAAAAAAAAAATAGAAGTCAGAAGCTTCTGATTCTGTGTAAGACCATATACGCAGACAATATCCATGGAGCCAAGTTTAGTGTTCCTTCAGATGGTGGTGATCAGCAACTGGTATTGAAGCTGCCAGATGTACATCAGCTGAACCAACTAGAGGACTACCAGTAGCAAGAAAGTCAATGAGGACCAATGACAGAGCAGTTACATCAGAATGGTCTAGAAGAGAATTAGTTGGGTTAGTATTGAGTCAATTTTTGCATTTACTCTTCATGTAAATTAGTTAGAAAGTTAGTTAGAAAACGATTCCATTTTTTCTGTGTTAATTGAGCTTTCATTGTACAAATTACACACAGTTGAATAAATATTTTCTCAACCTCATTTCAATTGTTCAATATCAGAATTTTGTCATTACAAATCTAATATAGCATTAGAGCATGAAATGGAGGAATCAAATACTCCCACAGATGCAAATATCAATCCAAATCGTACTCAAAATCCACAATAACCTAATGAAAGGAATTCGAGCATTGTTCCTCATGATCCCACTCATCCCAGCAGTCCCTACTACATTAGGAGCAATGATGCAGGAGCACTTATGCTGGTTGCTCATGTTCTGGACTCCAGCAATTATTACTCCTGCGCTTGGTCTATAGGGAGAGCATTAAGAATAAAAAAAACTAGGATTTATTGATGGAACTCTATATGAACTAAAGGATCCCAATGATCTATTGATAGAACATTGGGTTAGATACAATTATATAGTCATAACATGAATGCAGAATGCCATGTCAATCGACATCAAGAGTAGTATGATACATGTATAGACAACTATCTCCATTGGCTGGATCTAGAACAATGGTTCTCTTAGAAAAATGCTCCACACATATTTGAAATTAAGGATATTACTGTCTTGATGCAGAACCAGGATTCTGTGAGCACTTACTACTCCAAGCTTAAAATCCTCTTGGACGAGCTATTGAATTACGAAAATATTCCCAGCTACACTTGTGGAGGCTTGAAAACAGTAATTCTGAACTAGCAAAGGGATTGGGTTATGAAATTTTCTAATGGGGCTGAATGAGAATTACATGGAGATTAATGCTCAAATTCTGCTGATTAAACCATTTCTCAGCTGAATGAGGTGTACTCTTTGATCCAACAAGAAGAGAAGAGACGGGAAATATCCAATCCAAGTCTTGTTAACTTAGATCCTATGGCTTTCCTAAGTAGGAAAAACTTCATAAAGGGAGGAAATCAGAATTTTTCATCACAGAAAAGGGACAGATATTATTGCACTTGTTGCAAGGTTGTAGGTCACTCCTTTGATAGATGCTTCAAGGCAAACCCAAATAGACCACTATGTACTCATTGCCAAATGCCAGGACATTCATTGGATAAATGCTACAAACTTCATGGTTTTCCATCAGGGCACAAGTTCAATGACAAGGGGAAATATGTTGCTTACATGGTTTATTCAAGTTCAACACTTAATCAGGAGGTAGTGAAGGACAAAGGGCAAGTATCATTGAGTTAAGAGCAGTACTCACAGCTGATGGCACTTCTTAAACCAACATCAAACTCACAACAGCTAGCTTCATCATCCAACAATACTCAGACACTTGTCAACTCCTCCCTATCAGATGAGTTCAATCATAATTATCTGGTATACCACTAAGTTTGACCGCATTTCATCACAATCATTAAACCTCTTTCAAAACACCATGGATCCTAGTCACTGGAGCAACATGTCACATGATTTGTTCTATCTCCCTTTTTACATCTATTCAAGCTAAATTAGCTTACTTAGTAGCTTTTCCAAACGGAAAAAGGTTTCGGTCACACATGTGGGAACTGTCAAAATCTCTGAGTTCATAACTTTGCATAATGTGCTTTGCATTCCTAGCTTTACTTTTAATTTTATTTCAACAAGAAAACTTACTCAATCTCTAAATTGTTGTCTTATTTTCCTTCCTCATTACTGTTATGTCCAAGACCTTTTGACTTGGAGAATGATTGGAATGAGCGAGGTGAAGGATGGATTGTACCACATGATGAGCAAATCAATTTCTTCTTCAGCCTTGTCAGAAGTCTTCAAACAATTCAAATGAATGTCCTCTTCCTCTACATCTATTACCAAAAATCATAAAGAATCTGATATGTGGCACTACAGAGTACAGATATATGCCATTTTTCCTATCCTAACTTCAGTCCTGATAGAAATGTTCACATTCCTGCATCATCTAGTATCAATCAATGTCCTCTTTGTCCATTAGCAAAACAACATAAACTGCCATTTAGTATTAGTCATCACAAGATAAGAGAATGTTTTAAATTGATCCATTGTGACATTTAGGGACCTTGTAATGAAATCAACAGGGACGGTTCCAAGTATTTTCTCTCTATTGTTGATGATTTTTGTAGATGCACATGGATCTACATGATAACCTCTAAATCTGAAGCTACCACAGCCCTACAAAATTTTTGTACTATGGTTGAAACTCAATTTAAAGCAAAAATCAAAATCATGAGAATAGACAATGGTGGAGAATTTAGCATGACATATTTTTACTTAAAAAGAGGCATAGTGTACCTAAGAACTTGTGTTGAAACACTAGAACAAAATGCTACAGTAGAAAGGAAATATCAACACATCTTGAATGTGACAAAAGCCTTGAGATTTCAAAGTGGTCTTCCTTTAAAATACTGAAATGCTTTTATTTTGACAGCCGTGTACCTCATAAATAGAACACCAACACCTAATCTAGATCACAAGACCCATTTTGAAATTTTGTTTCAGATTAGGCCAAATTATAACCACTTAAAAGTCTTTGGATGCTTAGCTTTTACCACTACCTTTGTGAGTGGAAGACACAAGTTTGATCCTAGGTCTAGGGAATCTGTCTTCATTGGATATCCTTTGGGAGTAAAAGGTTACATGTTAGTGGATTTAAGAACCAATAAAGTTTTTGTTTCAAGAAATGTAATTTTCTATGAAAATATTTTTCCATTCAAAAATATCCAATCCAACAGCTCTATTCCCTAAACTGATTTCAATCATCTAAGTTTCACACAGAATCCTATTATCTCCAATGATCATATAGTCTCTGTCTTTGATAATGCTTAGCATCCTACAATCTTTGTCCATGATAATGTTCACCATGATGAACATAACACTCAAAATGATTCACCTTATACTCAATCTCCCAATCTTCATGAAGACACCAATAATGACATTCCTGAACTTATCATTGATATTTTAGAATTAAACCTCCCATTATAAGTCACTTGCCCTGCGGGTCAATCAGAATTCAAAAAACTCCTCATCACTTGCAAGACTTCATGTGTCAACATGCTTCTTCAACTCTCCCATTCCAGAAGTTCAACAACAAAAAAATGGATGGTATGACAGGTAGTAATTTCCCTCTTAAGAATAGCATTTCCTATGACAATTATCCACACCTTATCGTGTTTTTACAATTTCAATAACCAATCATTCTGAGCCTAAAACTTACCAAGAAACCATCACTTCTCTTAAATGGCGTGCCGCCATGAAAGCCGAGGTTGAGGCCCTTGAGCTCAATGATACTTGGGTACTAACCAATCTATCGTCTATAGGATGTAAATGGGTATATAAGGTGAAGTTTAATGCCAATGGAATTATTGAAATATACAAGGCACGCCTGGTGGCAAAGGGATACACTTAACATGAGGGACTTGACTATCACGAAACATTTTCCTCGCAGCAAAATTAATCACCATAAGAACCTTATTGGGAGTAGCAGCAATCAATGGATGGATTCTGCAACAATTTGATGTAAATAATGTCTTTTTGCATGGAGACTTGGATGGAGATGTTTACATGGGATTGCCTCATGGTTAGTGGAAATAAGGTGTGCAAGTTACGCAAGAGTTTATATGGATTAAAACAAGCATCACGCCAGTGGTATTCTAAGCTTTTCGACTTCATTGTTGAGCAAGGATATACCCAATCAAAGGCAGATTATAGTCTGTTTACTATGCTAACTGATGGTATTTTCACTGCCATTCTAATATATGTGGATGATATAATAGTTGCTGGTAATTGCATTAACTCCATCAATAAGTTCAAAGTCTCCCCCAATGAGAAATTCAAAATCAAAGATCTAGGAAAATTGAAGTATTTTCTAGGCATTGAAGTAGCAAGGTCTAAGGATGGAATCCACATATGCCAGATGAAGCATAAATATGGACATCCTGGTAGATTTAGGGACTATTGGTTCAGCCCCTGCTAGGATCCCCCTTGATCAGAATATGAAACTCAGCAAATATAAAGGAGAACTATTGCCCGATCCGTCACTTTATAGAAGATTAGTAGGAAGGTTGCTATACTTGACCATCTCCAGGCCTGACCTTGCATATTTGGTTTAGCTTTAAGTCAATTTATGGGAAGTCCTAGAATTCCACATTTACATGCTGCACATAAGGTGTTAAGATACATCAAAAGAGCACCTGAACAAGGACTCCTCTATCCTACAAAATCAAAATTACAACCAGAGGGTTACTGTGATTCAAATTGAGGAAACGTATATGGACACCAGCAGATCAGTAACTGGGTGAAGCCTTAATATCATGGAAATCAAAGAAACAACATATGGTGTCTAGATCTTCAGCAGAAGCAGAATACACAGCAATGACAAACATTTGTTGCGAACTTACTTAGCTTGGATATTTGCTCAAGGACTTAAATATTGAACATCTCTAACCAGCTATCTTGAATTGTGACAATAAAGCCACCATTCACATCGCTACAAATTCGGTGTTTCATGAGAGAACAAAACACATTGAACTTGATTTCCATTTGGTTCGAGACAAGATACAAGATGGTAGCATCATCGCTCAACATGTTCTTAGTACATCACAAATCACAGATATCTTTACTAGTCTCTTAATTCTCAAAGCTTTTACTCTTGCTTATCCAAGATGGGAGTGATGAACATCTACTCTCTATCTTGTGGGGGGCTATTGAAGCTGCCAGATGTGCATCAGCTGAACCAGCTAGAGGACTACCAGAAGCAAGAAAGTCAACGAGGACCAATGACTGAGAAGTTACAGCAGAAAGGTCTAGAAGAGAATTAGTTGGATTGGTTTTGTATAGTCGTATTGAATCAGTTTTTGCTTTTATTCTTCATGTATATTAGTTACAAAGTTAGTTAGAAAATGATTCCATTTTTCTGTATTTATTGAACCTTCATTGTACAAATTACACACGGTTGAATAAATATTTTCTTGAGCCTCATCTCAAAATATCAGAATTTTGTTATTATCAGTAAAACACACGTGCAATGCATGTGCCGTAGTATAGTTGGCTATATGATAGCATAAATATAAAAAAAGTTCTTTATCTTAAGCATTAGTTACGTTAAACTTAAAACACTTGAAATGATGATAGGTGACAAAAATAATATTAAGAGATTTGATTCAAAACTTATTTTCTAGACTTTGTGTTTGAAAGTTTCTCTGTTCTTTTTAAAAAAAGACATGGCATAAATGATTAGGTGTTGATGCCGACCTAAAGAGATAATGAAGTTCAACCTAGTCCTCTTTTTTTCTACCTATTGAGGTAAGACATTACGTCTCCTTCATCTCGCGCTCATAGAATCTCCAATTAAATGTATCAGTTGCACCAATATTTAATTTCTTTACCAAGACCTTATGCAAGACGTATGTAGTCAAGACTAATTAATGAATGATAATACAGTGCATAATTTATGACAAATTAAGGATCTCTATCAGTATTAAAACCGCAATACAATGAAAACTTCCATGATAGAGGCAAAATGTATGACAACCGATCACCTAACTTCATCAATTCCGTCGAATATCTTTTCAACATGTTCTAATGATACAGTACATTAAATCCATTTAAAAAAATCAAAATAATCCACTTCATAAAAGATGTTTGTCTACCAGAACCGTATGATATATGAGGATTCTTCTGAAAAATATTGAATTCCTTTAATATCTATTCTGACGCCATAAATTTACCCTTTTTAACCGACCCAATAAAGTTAGCCAAATCACTAAATTAAGAAAGCCTACAACCATAAAAAATCACAATATAAATTTCAAGAGATTTACCATAATCCCATGTGTCAAAGCTGTAAACTGAAAGCACAGATAATAAATTATGTATTCACTTTTAAAACTATTACCACAACATTCTCCGATTATTAAAATATAATCGCATTAATAATATCAAATTTAAGAAGCATATATCCAGAATATTTATCAATATCACATATCCTCATATTCTAAATCCTAATAAATCTAGTGACATGCTTCCAAATAAGAAGTACAAGAGATTATTAACCATCACTACATGAAAGAAAGAAGATCATTTCAGAGTAGCAAATTCCTTTTCCTTTAATGAAAAAAGAAAAAATAAATTTTTGATTAGAAAATTCTTAATTTGTTTTCGACATAATAATTGAAGGAAAAATATACGTTCAATTTATTTCAACTAAAAATTTCTATATAGTTTGCAAGCGAGTAAATTATAAACAAAGATAGTAATAATTCCTATAAAAAGATAGCAATAATTCACATATATTTATCATAGCCTCATTTCAAGATTTCAAAGGAAAATTGAAAAGCATAATTTTATGTTTAATAATTCATACAAGATAATTTTTGTTATTTAAACTTTATCAATCATATATTTATCATGGTCGCCCTTTAAACTCTTGAATAAATTTTAAATAGGTGAAAATGAATATATGTAGTGTAAAATATCGAACCAAACGTAAAAATTGAAGAAAAATGAAATTGAGAGAAATTGGTGAGTATGTGGATTGAGAGTGTGGTAGAAAAGAAAAATTAACGATTATGAATTTACGTTTAATAATTTAAGATAATTTTTATATTTAAATTTAATTGACAATATATTTATTATTATTACATTTTAAGTTTTTTTAAAAAAATTGAAATCGATCCAAATGGATATTCATATTGTGAAATATTGAATCAAACGAAAAATTGTAGGAAAATAAAGTTCGAAAAAAGGACAATGGAATGAGGTTGGGATTGAAAAGAAAAATAAACAATCATGACTTTACGTTTCACAATTAGTGTAAAATTATTTTGATATTAAAAATTTATCTATCATATATTTATCATGACCGCATTTCAACATTTTCAACAAATTTTAAATTGTTTAAAACTAATATTTGTAATTTAAAATACTGAATCAAACGAAAAAAATGGCTTAGTCGAGTCGAGCCATCAAGCCATTTGGCTTGTAAACAGTAACCAAAACTAATCAAACATAAAACCAAAAAAAAAAAACCAAAAAACGGCTTAGTCTAACCTAGCCGATCTGAGCCATAAAGCCATATGACTCGGGAAAAAAAAAAACCAAAACCAAAACGGGAAAAAAAAAACGGCCGAGCCATAAAGCCTATGTAGACATAAAGCCATATGGCTCGGAAAAAAAAAAGGGGAAAAAAAATCAAAACAACTTAGCCGAACCGAGCCATAAAGCCTATGTAGGATACTGAATCAAACGTAAAAAAAAAACCGACTAAGCCAAGCCGAGTCATAAAGCCATTTGACTCAGCTTGACTTATGAACTGAGCCATAAAACCTATGTAGGATGCTGAATCAAACGTGAAAAAAGGGGTTTAGCCGAGTCGAGTCGGGTCGAGCTAAACCATAAAGCTGTTTGGCTCGGCTCGACTTATGAACAGTAAGTGGAATTTGGAATATACCTATTACTTATAGGAATTTGGAAGAAACATTACGTGAAATGTACGAATTATATACTTCACGAATGTGTACACATATTGTTCGTGTACCTACATTTACTTCTCCCACTAATCAAAAGGATGACGACGATATAGTTTTAGATTTATTCGAAAGCATGAACTCATATAGATTTAATTCATTTGCATATGTATGTGGTTCATCTTGTGGTAGTAGTAGTAGTAGTTTGTCATCCACTGCATGTACTCAAACTTCGAGTAATAGTCCAAATGCGTTGCCATCTGAATTAATCGATTACTTTCGTCATACTTTGCTTAGTAACAAAGAAGTTAAGAAAAATTCAGAAGAGGTAATTAAATTTTGGCGAGATAATGAACGTCGATGGCCAATAGTTTCTACAATGGCAAAAGATCTACTAACACCTCCTGTTAGCACTGTAGTTTCGGAGTCTGCTTTTAGTGCAGGGAAGAGGGTTCTCTCTGAGGTCAGGAGTCGACTAAAAGAAGATGTTTTGGAAGCGTTAATGTGCGTGAAAGATTGGGAAGACGCTAATTATTGAATTCAAGATAAATATGCCGAAATTGCCTGTAACCAAGTAAGTAATATTTAATTTCACCATAATCATTACAAAATTTTAATTTTCATACATTTATAATATTTTTTAAAAAATTGTACATGTAAGAAGTTGTTCGTGTACAATTTTTAACTCCACCTACTAAAAATTGAAGTAGTCGGTCCCAAACTCGGATAAAGGAGGAGGGGTCTATCTTTATTTTTTTATTTGTAAAAAATAAAAATGTTTTGAAAAATGTATATTTAAAAAATGGTTTACAAAATGTGTTTATACTTTACATATATTTTTTTTTCATGTTTAAGTATGGTAAACAAAAAACATATTAATCAAGTAACTCAACAAAACAATTTTTGTTCTTATTTTTTTAAAAATTATAAATGTTTTTGAAAATATATATTTAGAAATTAATCACAAAATGTGTATATATATATATATCTTTTACAATTAAACTAGTGTATAAAAAAAAAACGAGCTACGAGCCGAGAGCTCGGCTCGTTTTGGGCGAGCTCGGGCACGAGCCGAGCTCGCCCAAACGCCCACGAGCCGAGCCGAAGCTCGGCTTGTGGGTAACGAGCCACGAGCTCGGCTCGTGCGAGCTCGTATTGGCATGGGCCGAGCCGAGCCACCTCTAGTAGAGGATCCTTCTGACGTCGAAACTCTTTCTTCTGCCCCTGAGCGTATGGTACACGTTTTACACGCTTTGCCGGACTCTAAAAAACCGATTATCCCTAGTCTAGTGGGAAGTCGAAGGATAACATTGCATCAACTGAGGCCAGGAGAAGGAGGAAGGAATTGTGAAAACTGAAAAATCTCCACTGCCAGTTGTACAAGCAGTAAATATTCTTGCAAGAGCTGGTGAAGAATACAAGGACCAGAATATGTTTAGAAATACTTCCTTTAAGAGGCCTTTATATTTGAAATTTTGATGTTTTATGTCCATATTCTTGGTTGGATGGCCAGTTTCAATCTCTTATCAGGTAAATACATTTTGCTTAACTAAACAGAAGGCTGTCGTTGATGATATTTTGGTACAAATGCTTTTGTATTTTCAGATTAGTTGAGTAGTTTAACATTGTATTACATGCTGATGATTCTTAAGCGGTCAACACTTTGTATGAGTCTTTGATTTTTTACTCCAGCGTCGTTGGGTAATTTAACATTGTTACTATATGCAGCTGCTTTCATAATCACAATGTTCCATAGTCTATCATATGTAGTATATTTTGGCGTTTAAAGAATAATCACAGAAGTTAGTAATCTAAAGTTGGACGATGACATTTGGTTTGTGCCTATTTTCATTTTCATATTTGTGAAATTATGTTTTATCTGTAATTATCCAATCAATGTGCTTGAAAGGGCTTGACATCATATACTAATTCGAAAAATACAAGTAGTTCAATGAGAAGTGATCAAATTGCTTTGCATTGGGTATATTTGCAGAAGCATGAAATTTTGAAAATGTATTAAAGCAAAGTTCTATTTGTTGTCCTACAGATGAGAATAGGACTCCTAACATTATGTTTGGAATCACTCCAGACTAATCTTCCAGAGAGAACCCATGAACTCGCCTGAAGAAATTTACCATTCACCATCACTTTGAAAGATCTCTTCTGGTTTGGGCCGTTGAAAGTCAGAATTTTTGGTACGACTGTGATAGAAAGTCCCTTTGGAGACCTAATACTTGCTCTGTAGATTGATTTTCCATAGCCAACATTAGTCACAGTACGATAAAATACCTCGGAAAAAGAAGATTGAGAACTGTTCAGATAAACATGCATGGTTGGATAGTTTAGGCCATCTGCTCCTTTTGCTACGGGGAAGTTTGAGCAATTGTACTTTTTGTTGCCGGTTACCATTGCAATAGTTGAGCTGTTGTATCCTTGTTTACAGAGGAAGCTAATGTAATCATCATGTTGAATGTCATAAACTAGACCAGGGTGCAATGCTACTTTTGGATTTATTTGGCCAGAACCGGATGCCAATTCTGCCTCATCTGGTCTGATCTTCATGCTTTTTGCTGCAACAAACATGTCAAATTATAATCATAAAATAAAAGCGTAGAGGATAAAATTCAAAAGCTCTCAAGAACCTCAACCACTACGGGGACTTACCGGTGGTCATTAGAGCAGACTTGATTGCAGCAACAGACCAATCAGGATGGAAGGATTTGACATAGGCAGCTGCCCCCGAAACATGAGGGCAAGCCATTGATGTACCGGATTTAATATTGAATTTCACAACCCTTTCGTCAGATGGATCCCCTGACATTGTTGTCAATTGCGAATAGGCCGCCAAAATATCAAGCCCCGGTGCAGCAATATCAGGCTATAGAATGACAAACTCAGTAAGAACCTATGCCAGAAAGAAAATGTGGATTACAAGGAAAAACTTCTTTACCTTGAGGATGTTTGAACTCATTATCTGTGGACCTCTTGATGAAAACGAAGCTATGAAAGGTGCTGTCATGTTTGCAGTTACCGTTTTGGATATAACAGCTTGTGCGTTCCTAAAATAAGATTACTCAAGAATATGATGACATTTTAACAGCATGGAAAAAATACGACCAATGAAAATAATATGACGAACCTAGTCGAATTGATGTACTTATCAATCTTTGCACCATCTTGTATACTGACAAATGTTCCTGGTATCAAATTACGAAAGGTAGTGTCTGAGCTATAATCAGACATGATAATCCCAGCTCCACCTAACTCATCGACGATGGAGTCTTGACCCAAATATCCTATGCAATACAAAATTTTCCCTTTCACTTTATTCTGACTTAGTGTCCCATATTCGCAGGCACTGTGACAAAAAACCGAGCATATAAGTGTCTATCAGCATTAGCCGTTTGGTAAAAAAATTCAAGATGAATACCTGGCGTTCCCCATTGGATCTCCAGAAATATTTTGTGCATGTGCTCCATTCGTTAAAGAGTACATACTTTCATTTGTTTCAAATGTATTGATCGCATTACCCTGAAAAGATAAATTAAACCATATATAAGAACTATGGATGAAAGATTGAATTCATAGAGAAAGTAGAAGGGACATACAGTAAATTTCTCTCCATTGCCTAATGTTACGGGGGTTTCATATCGTCGGTCAATGCTACTTGCAGCCACAGTCAAGATCCATGGCGCAACATTTTGTACTGTTGAAAGTACAGGTCCATTATTTCCTGCTGCACATGAAGTTAAGATTCCCTTCTTCATGGCATGGAAGGATCCAATGGCAATTGGATCTTCGAAGAAATCTCGAGGGTACGCTCCTAATGATAACGATATGATATCGACTCCATCAGCAATGGCAGCATCATATGCTGCCAATATGTCCATGTCCGAGCATCCCAAAGTCCAACATATTTTGTATATAGCAAGACGGGCTGATGGCACTCCACCTCGAGCAGTACCTTCTGCAATACCATATAAGCTCGCACTATGCACAGAATTTCCTGCAGCAGTGGAGGCAGTGTGGCTCCCGTGTCCATCCAAATCAGCCGGAGACTCCTCTTCCAGAGGCCCATTGTTTTGAAGCAGGAAGTACTGCGCACCAATGACTTTGCTGTCCAACGACAAACGACTCACTGTCAAATACACTAGCAATATTCCCCTAATTGGCCAAGAATAAATGGAACATCAGGGAGACTTACTTGTTGCATCCAGTGAAGTTTCCAGCCTTTATACATTTACCCTTCCACTTTGCAGGAGGAGGTCCATAACCTTTATCATTGAAGCTGGGAGACTGTACATAAATCCCTAGAGTAAAAAATGAAAAAGAACCAAAAAAAAAAAAAAAGCATAAGTCGAAATCATAAAGGGACAAATTTACAAAGCAAATTTCAGTTACCAGTATCCATAAGAGCCACAATCATATCACTCTCTTCCTGTTTCCTTTTCACTGTCATCGGCATTCCAAGAAAATCCCAGGATCTTGTTGTGCGAAGCTTCTGCACTTTGTTTGGGAATACAGAAACAACTCCATCTTTCTCTGGGAAATTAAATGAATATTGAAAGTGAAAATAATTGAAGAAATCTTTAAAAACCAGAGGAACTAAAAATAATTTAGTGCATCAATACATACTTGATAATAATTCTGCTTCCCGAGGCAGCAATTTTGCCACAAATCCATTAAAGCTCTTTCCATAGCTATGTATCTTGGAGTTTCTAGCTATCAGTTCACTAAAAACATAAAATAAAAAAAATAAACACACATTTTCTTTAATAATTCAGTTGAACGCAGTACTATAAATAAATATAAATGTTTTTATTACTCTCCAATTGCTTCAGAAAGTAGGCTGTGGTGTTCATCCATCAAGAACATACTGTTCTGAGTGTCCTCATGCAGATCTCCCATGTAAACAATGTAAGGCTGCAAACAAACAAATACTTTCAGAATATTTTTTTTAAAAAAAAAATCTCTACAAGTTTTCTTATCCTGTAAGGATTACCTTTCGTTCTTCAGCATTGATCTGAATTGAAATAATACAAAGATTGAAAAACAAGAAAAGGAGATTATTCTTTGATGTCTTCATGACAATATGTCCTTGTATTTTCTCTGTTGGTCAGTGTTGCGCTTCGTGCTGACTGCTGAGTATGAATACAAAATGTGAAAGAGAGAATGAGAATTAATAGGCACTGAATATGGATCTTCATCCGCGACTAAATTCATCGAGGCCTTTACATCAAATATTTACCACACAGATTTCCTGCACAATTCCATGCAGGGATCGAATTGTATAGTTGTAGACGTATAATAACTATGGTAAAAATATATTATCTGCCAAAAATAAAGGTAAAAAATATGTACAAATCACTGGATCAAGCCTTAAAATATATCTTCAATCAAAATCAATATATAAGAGCTAACCAGGCCAGTCAGACCGTAAATTTCTTTGCCTAATTATATTTGATAGTTAACTATTTTTAAGTTGCTATTTTTTATAAGGGACCGTTTTGGCAGTACTTCTACCTATTGTAGAAAAGTTTCATGAGTCAACTTATTCTAAAAGTTTTTCTAACATAATAAAGTTTTTAAAAAAAATTATCCAAGCATGTCCAGATGCAACTTTTTAATCTTAAAAGTAGCTTTTGACTTTTAAAATGCAATGCCAAACAAAAACTGAAAAGAATTTAAGTTGTAAAAAACATTATGCAAAAAAAGATTTACTTATCCTGTTATCCATGAAGATATTAGTTGTCCAGTTTACATAATCCCCATTTTTATGCTCATATCTCCTCCTCTATTAAAAGAGTGAATCCGCAGTTTACTGTTCATTTATGGCCTATTTTGGTTTTCCCTGTTTATCCCCAGTTTCTTAACAAATTCCTCCTCTCTGTCCTCTATCTATATAGGACAATCTATATATTAAAAAGAGTTACTGTTCGGAGGAAAAAAAGGGTGGCGCCGTTGCTTTTACCAATTAAAATGTAGGCGCCGAAATTCACTTTAGTTTTGCATGTTTGTTCAGTAAATACAAAATTAAATACAAAATGATATTATTTTGTAAAAACAAAGTAAAAACAACTTTAAGTGTTGGATGAAACAGAAAAAATTGCACAAAATAAAAAGTATTGTATATAAAAAATATATATATATATCACTCCCTCCGCGAGCGGAGGACTGGCTCTTCTCGCGGAGGGCATAGCCTCCGCGGGCGGATCCCGAATGGGAGTACCTCCGCCAACGGAGGTAAACACCTCCGCTCGCGGAGGCATTGGCCTCCGCGAGAGGAGGCAGTGCTCTTTTGCGTTTAAAGCATAAACGACGGTGGTTGTATTCTTATATAAATAGTGGAAGAAGAACCTCCTCGCGCTGAGGTCCATTATTATTTTATTTTATTTTTTACTGTTGTGCTACCACAGTTTTTTATTGTTGTATTAAGCATTTAAGATTTTCAATGGAAGAAGAACCTCCTCGCGCGGAGGTCCATTATGATTTTATTTTATTTTATATTGTTGTGCTATCAATAATTTACAAATTTTTATTGTTGTATTAATCATTTAACATTTTCAATATATTTTGTTCGTTCTTCCTCCAAAATCATTTAATAATTCTACTTATTTAAAAATTATAAATACAATTTCACTTATTAATATATATACTTGGAGTTTTTATTTTTATTTATTATAAACTATAAATACATTTTCATTTCTTAATAATCCTAACAGTTACTATTCCTTTTTATTTAAATAAATTAGTTTAGTTCATGTTTATTTATCGTTTATTTAAATTAATTCAATTCAGGCCTCCTTTATTTTAAATTTCATGTTGGAATTGGATATTTTAAATACAAAGAAGAAGAAAAAATGCAGCAAAAAAAAAAAATAAATAAAAATAAAAATAAATTTAAAGCCTCCGCGTGCGGAGGTTTGGAAAAAAAAAAAAAAAAAATTTTTTTTGAAACCTCCGCGTGCTCCGCGTGCGGAGGTTTGAAGAGGGAAAAAAAAATAAAAAAAAAATATTTTAACCTCCGCGCGTGCAGAGGTTTGAAGAGGAAATTAAAAAAAAATAATTTTTTACAGCCTCCGCGTGCGGAGGTTCCAAACCTCCTCACGCGGAGGATCTGGGCCTCCGCGTGCGGAGGCTTCGGCGGAGGTTCCAAGCCTCCGCATGCGGAGGCCCAGATCCTCCGCGTGCGGAGGTTTGGGACTCCGCGCGCGGAGGCTAATTACTTTGTTTCTCTGCTTTTTTTTTTCTTTTTTCTAATTTTGTGCTAATAATTTACTCAAGGGAGATGTGATACTGGGTTTTGTATGATTGATAAACAAGGATTAATTGGAATGGCGGCAGATTGGAGCAGATATTGTTAAGAGAGCATTGAGTTATCCATTGAAGTTAATAGCCAAAAATGCTGGGTTAAATGGAAGTGTTGTGATAGAGAAGGTGAGGCTTGACTCAACTGCTTTCGTGCCATGTTCAAAATTAATCGTTCTAGAGCTTGTATCTGAATTGTGTTCAATTGACATGAGATTCTTTGTTTAGGTGTTGGCCAATGATAATCCTAAGTATGGTTACAATGTCGCAACTGGAACATACAAGGATCTAATGGACGCTGGCATAATTGACCCCACGAAGGCAAGTTCCTTTACTGCATCTTGTTTCTAAACATCAAAGTGGTATGAATTTTAATTAATATGGTTCAACTAACTTGTTATTTAGCACGTTAACTCAGTTTTGATGTTTATTTGTAATTAACTGAGCATTGACATTTAGTGTTCCATCCTTAAATCGTCAACGTGTAGTTTAATGAAAAGTTGGGCATTTAATTACTTATTTCTTCATGGATCATGTAGCATAAAAAATTCTTGATAGAGATCTCCATTGGAAGAAAATTGATAGATTTTCGTGTTGATAATACTCGTGTTATGTTCTCGTATTCTGAGGCCTCTTTCAAATGATTAGCGTATTTTCAAGGTTAAAATATAGTTATTTCGTTGCGAAGAAGGGAAATTAAAAGCGTTGTCCGATCAATAAGGGTTAATATATAGAATTGTGTAAAACGGTTAAAGGTCGGACTTTCTGATGATGATTGACGGCGGGGGAGGGTCCTGAACCCTAAATAAGTTCTGTTTGCTTTTGTTTTTTTTCACTTACTACATCTTTAGGAATTCGATTAATGCTCATTGGAAGTGAAACATTAATTTCGTTTTAAGTAAATGATTTGGATACTCATAAATAACACAATAACCTCTTACCTTTTTCAGATTTTGTTTAGTAGTAAGAGAGTATAATGTTGTCTACGATACGATATATAAGGCCTTTTACTCCTAATGTTGAGCTTTTGGTCCCATGATGAAGATGGGCTGAACTGATATACACTGTATTTATGTTTTTTTAGCAGGCATGCTGATGTTTCTGGGACTATAACTCGTAGGCTCATGTTTTTCATGCGTGATTTAGTCACTGGATATGGTGGAACTGTCAGAAATTCTTATGCGAATCAAATTGTTCAGTTCTCCTGTAGTTCTGATATTTTCAGCTCTTTATTGTATCTCCTAATCCTGTCCTAATCCTGTATTCTATTTTGATCAATCAATATGATATTTAAGGTTTTTGTTTTACGTTGTTATTATCATTAAATAGCACGCTAATAAACATATAATAAGTACAAAACTCGTGCATCGCACGAGGCGCCAACTAGTTTAGTATAAAATCATAAAAAAAAATGACTTTCATGTCAATTTCGATTAAATATTCGGAATTGATCCAATGGTCAAATTATGAAAATAAAGCGACTAACTTGTTCTACTCGTCGAGCGGATAGTCGTGGTATATTTGAAATCTCCAAAACAATTTCAGGTGAATACGGTCTAAATATATATAGAATCTAAACCATTAATTAGTACAATATTACAAACCATACCTCTTATAGTCCATTTGCATGTGATAAAATACTAAAATAGTACATAAAAACTTAATGTACTATTCGTAGTTATGTATATAATCATGCATTTTATTATTATTATTCTTAAAATTTATCAAAGGCTAGCAAAATAGCTAGTATACACGATACTTGTACCTCGCTCGTTGTAGCCCAACTCTTGGCACGATGAGGTTGTAATCGGACAAGCCAGACTCTTTTAACTCAAATTTACATAGTCAAGTAAGAGATTTAGAATACTATTGAGAAAACTCGTCGACACATACAAATAGGGGAACAAAAAGTGAAACAACTAAAACGAGAAAACTCAATTTACGTGGTTAAGCAAATTCGTTTACACTACAAGAGAAGGATAATTGATTAGCTATTCAAATTGCTAAATTACAAACATGAGAGAGACATAAACCTCTCTCTCTCTCTCTCTCTCTTTTTGATGCAATCTAATATCTAGACCCAGTAAATCTTGTCGTAATTGGATAAATGATTGAAAAAATTTTATATATGCCTTACAAATATAAAGATGTTCATTTTACACTATTACCTAAATTTTTAAATCAAATTTACTACTAAATATTATAATAACACTCATAGACGGAGCTGGGGACGCCGGTCCACTGTTCCTAGTTACTTTGTAATGTATTTTTCAGTTTCGTCCCCGTAAAATTGTGAATTTTTTTTTCATTAATAAATATTGACCCAATAATTTATACTTTAAAATTCAACCATTAAAAAATCTTAAATTTAAATAAAAGATCTAATAGTTACTTAAATAAATAAATAGCCCAAATCCAATCCAAAAGCAAATGACTCATTTATGAATTTATTACCCACTGTTGCATTAAAAATAAAGGAAAATTGGGTTTAACCCATTTGAAAAATGAAAATCCAACACAATTGTAATATAATTAAGTTATTAACTCCCAATTCCCAAACCCCTTCACAAATTATATGCACAATTCCCAAACACAAGTTTGCCTGCAGCCTGCCGCAAGTTTCTGATTTTCCAAGCAAGAAACACACACAGTCACACATACATTGGAGAGAGAGAGAGATAAATAATGAAATTGTGAATAAAAAATGGTGAACCATAGAGGATTATAATCAACAATTCAAAAAAGGTCAATATCTCCAATCAATCTGATCGATTTTTCAATATTGGTTTAGGGGTATTTATCCTAATTTTGTCTGCAGTGTATTTGTAATTTGTTTCGTAATTAAGATAAATAATTGGAATTGCTCATTAAATTTTTGGTTGATTTCCTATTTCTTATTTGAAAATTTATCGTCTATTTATTAGTGGGGAAGCTTAAATTCAATAAAAACATCTAAACTGAATGATATGAATATCAAGTAATTTTAGTCTTATGTTTCATTGAAAGTTTGAAACAAGTACCAGCAATCAAGTCTCCTAATCTTTGTCCTAAGTTTAATTTGAATTACTTGGAATATTTACAACATGAAGAAAATTGATTCATATTTCAAGAATGGAACTTTTGAGGATTTTGAATCTCTTATTCCAGAAGACATTGGTCAAAAATCATATGTTGTTGATTCTTCTCCTCAAAATGAAGAATTCGATTCATCTTCACTGGAACGTGATTCTGGACTACACAAATCAATGTTGAATTTTTCGGTAGAGCAGAAGGATGCAATTAGACGAGCTTATGTCAAGTTGGGGCCATATCAACCAATTCCTTCTAGAACATTAATGTATTTGGATAAGAATGGTAGACATTTTCTCCCTTGTTGGTACAAACTCTTTTCAGATTGGCTAGAGTTTTCGCCAACAAAAAATGGGGTATATTGTCTTCCTTGCTATCTTTTTAATCCACCATGTGCTCGAACGGGTCAAAATGCATTTACAGTTGAGGGTTTCAAGAATTGGAAGAAAGTTAATGATGGAAAGAATTGTGCTTTTCTAAATCATGTGGGAAATGACCCAAATACATTGCACAAAAGGGTTATAAATTGTTGTTGTGACTTGATGAATTCATTGCAACATGTGGATAAAGTTATTGAGAAGCAAAGCTCCAAAAAGGTTGCAAGTAATCGATTGAAAGTTCAAGTATCTATTGATGCAATAAAATGGTGTGCACTTCACAAGAGATAGCATACAGAGGTCGTGATGAAAGATTTGAATCCATTAACAGAGAGAACTTTATTCAGTTGATTAAACACACTGTACGTCACAATGAAGCTGTGGATGCAATTGTGTTGAAGAATGCTCCAAGAAATGTAACTTATACTTCTCCTAAGATTCAAAAGTAGATATTATCTCTTCTAGCATCCAAGGTACAACATTTTATTGTAAATGAGATTGGTAATGCCAAATTTTGCATATTAGTGGATGAATCTTAAGATTCATCAAAAAAATAGCAGATGGCCATTGTTCTTAGATTTGTTGACAAAGAAGGTTGCATACGAGAGAGATTTTTTGATTTGGTTTATGTTGAAGATACAAAATCATCAACTTTAAAGAATGAGATACATAGAGTGCTCTCTCAACATAACCTTTGTATACAAAATATTCGTGGTCAAGGATATGATGGAGCTAGTAATATGCGAGGAGAGTGGAATGGATTGCAAGCTTTATTCATTGAGGAATGTTCATATGCATATTATGTTCATTGTTTTTCTCATCGACTCCATTTGGCTCTTGTGGCAACAACTAGATAAGTAATTCCAGTATCTCAGTTTTTTGACTACTTAACTCTTATTGTGAATTTGGTTACCTCTTCTAGTAAACAAAATGACAAACTTCGAAGCTCTCAAGCAGCTAGAATTGCAAAAATGATTTCCAATGATGAGAATGATGAGTTTGAAACTGGAAGAGGAAAAAATCAGATTGAAACTCTAAAACGTGCTAGAAGTACAAGATGGAGCTCACACTTTGGTTCCATATGTAGTTTGCTTGTTTTGTTTGATGACACTTGTTCTGTTTTAGTTGATATCATCAATGATGGAAGTACTTTTGCTAACATGAGTGAAGCTGATGGTGTTTATGATGTCATGACTCTTTTGAGTTCGTGTTTATTCTACATTTAATGAGAGATATCTTGGGGTTTGCAGATGTTCTTTGTCAAGAATTACAATTTAAATATCAGGATATATTGGATGCAATGGAATTGGTGTCAGTGACGAAACCTGACTTCAAAACTATAGAGAAGATGGATGGGATGGATTGTTGAACAATGTGAAGTCATTTTGTACTTCAAGAAACATAGACATTCCTGATATGGCTTCTTTATATAGAGTAGGTCGATGGAGGACTTCTAAGCAAAAAAGATCCTATCACTTTGCAACATCATTACAAAACTGATTTGTTTCTTGCAATAATTGATTTTCAAGTTCAGGAGTTAAGAGATAGATTTAAGGAAGATGTGATGGAATTGCTTATTCTTAGCTCACATTAGATCCTAGAGACGGCTACAAGACTTTTGATGTTTAGAATATTTGTAAGCTTGCAGATAAATTTTATCCCCCTGATTTTACAAATCAAGAGAAGTTGCATTTGAAAAATCAATTGGAGCTATATCAAATTGAAGTTCAGCGTAACTCTCAATTTAAAAATTTGACAACACTTCCCGATGTGTGTCAATTGTTGGCATTGACAAGAAAATCAATGAGTTATAATCTTGTTGATAGATTGATTCATCTTGTCTTGACTCTTCCAGTTTCAACAGCAACTACAGAACGTGCATTTTCAGCTATAAGTGTCATTAAGACAAAGTTTTGTAATAGAATGGAAGATGATTTTTTGTCCAGTGCCATGTTTGTGTATATAGAGAAGGAGACTGTTCATACTTTTCCATTATATTCTCTTATTCATGAGTTTGAAGTGATGAGGACAAGGAGAGACCAATTTCAGATGTCCAAGCCATCTCTACCATCTGTTATATAGATAAGCAATTTACTTTTTGTCTTTTTGATGTCCATCTAACGTTCATGTTTTCAATATGTATAACGTTAGACACATAGATGGATATATTGTTTTTGTATTGAAAAACTGATTGTCTTTTTAGTCAGTCAATCTAACTTGCCTATTTTGGTACTCAAAATCGTCGTTTTCAATCCTCTTAGTTAAAAAAAATTTCGGGAGCTCTACCCCGAACCCCCGGAAGGGGGGCCGCCCCCCAAGATTGAAATCCTGGCTACGTTCCTAATAACACCATTTTATTGTACACACACACACACACACACACACACACACACACTATCCCTTATGGTAATGTAACTAAAAGCATTACAAAATTTGGAAACGGATTTTCAAATTCAAAATATGCTTTCTTGCACCGTTGTTGATCTCCATTTGGCAAGAGATCCGTTTTTTATTACCAGTTGGGTTACTTAGTAGATCCTTGAGAAAAATTGTTTACAGTTAACAATTTCATCAATTTATTTGTGCATAAACATTCTCTGTTATATTGCTGAAACATCAATTCTTCGTTTGTGAAAATCGTATATTTGTAAACATTTGGTGCAATCTTATTCTAGTTATTCTTCACTAATCACCATCAAATTCCACTATTTGCTTTACATTTCCATATTTAGTCAGTAAAAGGATTTCTATTAGATTTTTCAATTTATGATAATACATGTAATATCAATTTTCACACATTCATTATTTATAGAGTTTTTTGAATATTGATTCTCCATTTGCAGTACAATTTCTTGTTTAACTTTGTATATTCAACTTATTGGGATTAATCTTATACATCTGCATGTTGTTTAATTCATATGAACGTGACTCTAACATGAACAACTCTATTTGTGCAATAATGGGTTCGTTACATGCAACTTAATGACGTTTGGACTTCTCGTACTAGTTGGATGTAATTATGAAAGACTTGTGAGATGATATCCATGGAGATGAAGATCGATGAGATGACCGAAACCTTAAAAATTGAGTACAACACAGGTGGGAATATGGCCCCAATACGAATATCACATGACAGCATATGCTTTACGTGTTGAAGTATTGGATGTGACAAACATTAATGCACATGACTCGGCAGTTGGACCTTATTTGGGAATGCCACAACCCATGAATTTAGTGAGTAGTTCATCTTTAGATATTTCGACAATGAACGAGTTTGTCGCAAGCATGGATATAGTAGAATTCCAACCGGAAGAAAATTAAATTGTCCAGGAAACTATTGAAGCTTCGAGACCTAGTGGTGACATTGTGTTACACATAATCAGATATTCAGGGACAAGAATGTAATGAAGAAGACGATTGCATTATATGCAATACGAAACAATTTTCGGTACAGGGTGCATAAATACGACCACTTTGAGTACGTACTGAAATGTCGAGTTAAATATTGAAATTGGAAAATCAGAGTTTCTAGAATGGATAGAACAAATTCTTTCAAAGTTTGTTATATTCATAATTTCTATACCCGTGATCGATTGTACATTTACTGTTCTACGTACTACACAAAAGATTGTTATGTCGGTTCTTATGTTGGGTGCATCACACCACTTGGAGATCTTGTTCAATGGAAAGTAGATAATTATAGTTGCCATGATGCCATTTGGCCTCCTAGATCGAAGGGACAACCAGGCACGCCAAAGAAGACAAGGAGATGGTCAAGGTGGGAATTGTTACAAACAACTAGGTGTGGAAGGTGCCGGGGCATGGGGCACAATAGGAGAACGTGCAAGCAACCTCAAGTTCTTAGTGATGTACGAAAACAAAAATGAGTGTCGGATGACTAGATTATCTACTTTTCCATTTACCATTTTGATTATACTTCTACCATTGCCGGATTTTTCAATGTTTAATATTCTATGATTTGGATTCGATTCTATTGTTAATTTGATGATTCATTTGCATTACATTGATTCACTAAATCGTACGTACTGTAATATGTGATTTTGCATTGGTGGATTCAGATAAATGTTGGAAAGAACGAGGTGATGGTTGATTTTAGCATAAATTTTGAGTTGACCCGTTTGCATATGTGAAGATCAACATTGATTTGTGCTCTCCTTAGTGAGAATATTGAAATCATGTATTTACTGGCCAAAAGTGAAGTTAGAGTGAATGAGAAACTAATTTTTGTTTGATTTTATGAAATGCAACCGAATCAACCAACATGGACATAACCTAAACTGTGGCTACTGAAAACCTGGCTGTGGGTTCGACTGTAGCTCAATGGCCAAGTTTTGTTGTGCCTCAAGAGCCAAATACTGCTATGGCTAAATTGTCAAGCTATGCTATGAACCAGATTATAGCTCAATCAACTGGCCATGCCGTGACTGTTCCGATGAATCATGAAGAAAAATCGAAGAAGTTCAATGGATTGAATTTCAAAAGGTGACAACAAAAAATGTTGTTTTACCTGACCACCTTGAATCATGTGAGGTTTTTAATCGAATCTGCTCTGAAACTCAAAGAGGGTGTGAATGATGTTCAAGCTATTAGTGCACTAGATGCGTGGAAACATTCGAGTTTTCTATGCCAAAATTACATTATGAATAGCTTAGTAGGTTCGCTATACAATGTGTATAGTACTTTGAAAACTGTTGAGGAGTTGTTGGAGTCATTGGATTGAAAATAAGTCTGAGAATGCCGAGACCAAGAAATTTTTTGTTGGCCGATTCCTAGATTATAAGATGGTGGACTCCAAAATAGTAATTAGTCAAGTGCAAGAACTTCAAGTGATTCTTCACGAGATTCATGTCGAATGGATGATTTTGAGTGAAACTTTCCAAGTGGCTATAATTATTGAAAAATTGCCACCCGTATGAAAAGATTTCAAAAACTATCTTAAGCACAAGCGAAAGGAAATGATCATCGAAGAACTGATTGTTAGACTTCGAATTGATGAAGACAACAGAAGTTCAGAAAAGAAAGGGTTCAATCCTATTGTGGCTAAAGCCAATATTGTTGAGCACGGCCAAAGTTCTAAAACCTTCAAGAACATGTCTAGGATATTTGGTAGCAAATGTGCTAAATTGGGACCAAAATGGAGCATTTCTAAGAAGAAATTTCAAGAAAAATGCTTTAATTGTGACAAAGTAGGTCACAAGTTTTCGAAGTGCAGATTGCCAAAGAAGAATAATAAGAAAGAAGCAAATATGGTCAATTACATTGTACATGATGTGTCAAAAATGAATCTCGTAGCTATCATTTCTGAAGTAAACATGGTAGGTTCTAACCCAAAAGAGTGGTGGAATGACATCGGTGCTACGAGGCATGTGTTCTATGATAAAGAGCTGTTTGTTACTTTTGAAGCAATTGAGAATGGAGAGAAGTTGTTCATAAGAAATTCAGCAACTTCTGAAATCAAAGGTCAAGAAAAGGTGGTTCTGAAGATGACTTTGGGAAAATAGCTGACTCTTAACAATGTGCTCTATGTGTCGAAAATCCGCAAGAACCTAGTGTCCGAATCGCTTTTGAATAATCATGGTTTCCGTATTGTATTTGAGTCAGACAAAGTTATTTTGTCAAAAAATGGAATGTTTGTCGGAAAAGTGTTATGTTCCCGAATGTATGTCTAAACTGAATGTAATGGTTGTTAAGCCAAAAATGAATAAAGTTAACTCTTTTGCTTATTTGCTTGAGTCTTTCAATTTGTGGCATGGTAGGCTAGGACATGTTAACTATGATACTATACGTATACTAGTTAACTTGAATTACATTCCCGCGTTCCACATTGATTCCAACCTTAAGTGCAAAACTTGTGTTGAGACAAAATTGACAAGGTCGTCATTTAAATCAATTGAACGGAATACATGACCACTTGATTTAATTCACAACGACGTATGTGACTTGAAACCTGTAAAAACAAGAGGTGGCAACAAGTACTTTATTACTTTTGTCGATGATAACATAAAATACTATTATGTGTATCTACTTAAAACTAAGGACGAAGTTATAGAGAAATTTATTGTCTATAAGAGTGAAGTTGAAAATCAACTCAATAAGAAAATTAAGGCGTTGAGAAGTGTTCGAGGTGGTGAGTATGAAACATCATTTGCCGAATTATGTCTACAACACGGAATCATACATGAAACCACCGCACTTTATTCACTACAACAAAATGGTATTGTTGAAAGGAAAAATCGTACCTTAAAAAAATGATGAATGCAATGTTATTAAGTTTTGGGTTACCTCGAAACATGTGGGAAAATGCTGTGTTATCAACAAATTACCTTTTAAATAAGGTGCCTCGAAAGAAAATGGAAAAGACCCCTTATGAGTTATGGAAATGAAGAAAGTCTTCCTATAAATACTTACGAGTGTGGGGTGTCTTGCTAAAGTTGTTTTTCCAACACCTAAGAAGGTAAAGATATGCTCGAAAACTATAGATTGCATCTTCATTGGCTATGCACATCATAGTAGTGCTTATCGATTTCTTGTGCATGAATCTGAAATTTCAGACAAATACAAAAACACGATAATGGAATCGAGAAATGCTTCATTATTTGAACATGTATTTCCGTATAGATCTAAAGAGGAAGCTGTCACATGTTTTCTATAACGTGAATTTATGCCACAAGTGTACGAGGTGTCAAGTTTTGTAACATAGTAGTAAAGTTAAGTGTCAAACCCACATGGATTGTAATTTAATTCCTACCAAGTACTATAATTATTTTAGCTTTTACTTTATCTAGACGACACCAATCTCAATTCAATGTTTTCATCCTAAACTAATATGAGTGTTGAATAATTCGAATGAATTGAAAACACTTTATAGGAGAATATCAATGCGAGAAAGCCTAGGGATTGATTTCACCTCACTATCAACAATGTTTTTCAACTTTTATAGTTATTTCTATCAAGTTTTCCTTGAATTCATAGGTAATAATCATAAATTAAATTCTATTCCCTCTCTCGGGTATCGAATAGAACCTATTTCTATATTTTAATTCCAATATCTCTATTTCGAATTAACGCTATAGAAATTATAAGTACAAGATTCTTAAATGAAATAAACCTCAAATGAATTACACTTTCTGTCGAAACCTATAATTTCTTAGGTTGTGTTATTCTTAGATCACGCTTAAATCTCCCTATCTCGAGTGCTGAAATTTAAATTATTAAATCATTCAATTATTGATCAGGTAATTGAAAGCAATGCGCAAGAATTATCACAAATGAATTAATGAAAAAATCAAATGAATTAACTATAAAAGAATCCAAACATGTCTCAAGTCCATTTACATCAAATTCTAGATATTAAAATTAGCTCATAACTACCAAAAAATATATTAAAATCTGAATTAAAGAATATAGAGAAAAGAAAAGAATAAGAAAAACTTTTTTGCCGCTTGATTTCTCCTCCAATTTCTTGTTGTTTTCGTCTAGATCAATTCTCCTTCCTCTTGTCTTCTAAGCCGCCGTTCACCTAGAATTAGGTTTTAAAGGTTGTGTTTATAGTATTTTGAAGTTTTGGAAGGGTTGGAGTCGTGTTGGGCCAAGAAAAGAGTCCAAAAAAATCAAAAACTCTTTTCTCGCACAGCGGCACCTCGACGCCCAATATGGGCGTTGTGGGGCCGCTGATTTTGCTATCTCATCTAACAATGAATATGCCGCATCCGAGGTCTTTGATATCAGAGTTCCTCATGCTGCAGAATCCACTGTTGTCCTTGTTTGACCATTCAGCTCGTTGTAGAAGAGTTCAATTTGCATCCAATTCTAAAAATCATGTTGATGACACCTTCTAAGCAAGTCTTTGAATCTTTCCCATGCTTCATAAAATGGCTTGAAGTCAGATTGTCTGAATTGACCAATTTCACTCCGCAACGGAGCTGCTTTAGATGGTGGAAAAATCTTTGTTAGAAATTTTTGAGCTAACCCGTCCCAAGTCGTGATGGAACCATAGTGTCTGGAACCAACCCTTGGCTTTATCTCTCAAGGAGAAGGAGAAAAGATGAAGCTTAATTACCTCTTTGGTAACTCCATTCATTTTCACTGTATCACAAATTTCCAAAAAAGAGCCCAAATGGACATTTGGGTCTTCTGTCGGAGCTCCGCCAAATTGTTTCTGTTGCACCATGTATATCAATCCCAAATTTAGTTCGAAATTATTTGCAGCAATAGCCGGTGCGTAATACCGGAATAATTATCATTGATTACTGGTTGACGTAATCCCAAATAACCCGTTGTTGGTTATTTTCATTAGCTTTTCTTGCTTTTTATTCTGCCATTCATTCACGCTCGTTCCTCTGTATACTCCATAGAAAGTGGAATGTGCGTTCTGGTTCAGGATCAACAGGTAATAATTTCAGATTCCTAACTCTTCACATACATAGTTAAAATTAACAACCCAAGAAACTATCAGAGATATCAATGAAATAAATAAAATTAAAATAAAAAATCTAAATAAAAAAACTAATTAGTGGCAATCAAATAAAACAATTCTCCAGCAACGACGCAAAAAACCTGTCACACGTTTTCTATAACGTGGATTTATTCGCAATGGTACGGTGTCAAGTTTTGTAATATAATAGTAGAGTTAAGTGTCAAACCCACATATATTGTAATTTAGTTCCTACCAAGTACTATAATTATTTTAGTTTATTTAGACGACCCCAATCTTAATTCAATGTTTTTATTCTAAACTAATATGAATGTTTAATAATTCAAATGAATTGATAACACTTTATAGGAGAATATCAATGCGAGAAAGTCTAGGAATTGATTTCACCTCACTATCAAAAATATTTTTCAACTTTTATAGTTAATTCTATCGATTTTTCTTGAATTCATAGTCAAGAATCATAAATTAAATTCTATTCCCTCTCTCGATTATCAAATCGAACCTATTTCTATATTTTAATTCTGATATCTTTATTCCAAATTAACGTTATAAAAATATAAGCACTTGATTCTTAAATGAAATAAACCTCAAAAGAATTATACTTTTCCTCGAAACTTATGTTGACCCCAAAAAATGTTGCCACAGAATCTTGACCCCATCCCCATCACGTGGACATCACCTGCACACTGAGCATGCCGTTAGGAGGCAAAGGCCACCGGTCAAGAAAAAGGTTTTGGCGATCCTTTGTACTCTGACGGTCAAGTCAACGGTTGGACAAAAAATATATAAAATGCAAGAGACGGGAAAGGGGATTTTGGTTCGAGTTTTAGAATGAACATACCTTAAAATGAAATGAATTACACACACACATTTAGAAAATGGAATGGGCCAAGTGAGCTAATGGGCCTCGTCCAAGCCCAATATGAGATGATTTTATAGGTATAACAATAGTCCCCCAAGTTTGAGTCATATATTTATATGCGGGTTGGACTGTCAAATAGGCGAGGTCCACAGATTGTCTCAAAAGGTATGAGTAGCTCCAATAATCGAGGACTTACGAATCATCTTGAAAACATACATCGAACTAAATAGATGAGGACTCACGAATTGCCTTGAGAATATAAACTGCTCCAATAAGTGAGGATTTACGAACTACCTCAGAAGATATGCGTGCGAGCCTGAATAAACAAGGACTTATGAATTACCTCAAAAGATAGATACTGCATATATTTGTCGGAATTTCGACAGTATTTCCTCTGTAATATGGACAAAACCAACCTGTAATATAACATAATATCTACACCACACATATATAAGATAAATTTGGGGTCCATTTGCCCCTCCAAATACTCACAACAATAAAGTGAATAATGATAAATCAAAATTTTTCTAAAATATTATATGCAAAGAGCCTATAATATTTCATAGCAGATGACATGCTATCGATAATAAAATGATACTGTAGATAATGTGGCACATGTACTAGCAGTAATGAAAATAGTGTCATGAGGCATGCTAGTATTGATGTGACACGTGTACTTGACACCAATAATATAATGCATATACTAATAGTAATCACAATAGTCCCCCATGTTGGGGTCGAATTTTTATATGTGGCTTGAACTTGAAATATAAGCTAGTTGGATGAAGTTGATGTAGAAGCGAGACTCCAAATATATAAGCACCAGAGGCGATGCTCTGAATGTGCAAGTAGCAGATGCGATGCTCTCAATCTGTAATTAATAGAGGCGATGCTCTGAATATGTAATTAGCTATAATAAGCTGACATCCTTACAAGGGTGTGGCACATCTATGTCAAGGGTTTCCTTCATGGTGTTTGATCCAACCATAGAAGGCTTCATCATCGTAGGTATTAAGGAGGGCCCACCTCTCTCCTTACGAAGCGGTAAATAATATAAACTCTCTGAAAATTAGTATATGTAACATAGCTAAAGTAGAAACAAAGTTCAGTCAATGCTGAGATGTTGAGGCATGATGAGCTCTTTGAAGATAGCAGCAGTAATACAACATCTCGTAAGGTGAGGTGTCTCACAGAGTGAGGAACGACTATTGAGCTGGTGGCTCATCTTGAACTTTTGATATCTTATATGCTAGCCTCGAATAAAAGAGGTCTTCAACCTGGACTCAACATCGATGAGAACGAGGAATAAGAATCTTGCGAAGTGGGGAATAACCATCCTGCGAAGCCAGGGATAAGCATCTAGTGAGGCGAGAAATAAACATCCCGCATATAGATCTCAAACTATCGGAGTCTTATAAGTGGCCTCGAAATGATGAGGTCTTATAACTAGGCTCGACGATAGTGAGAGATGATGAATAAGTATCTCGTGAAGCCAAGGATAAACATCTGGCGCGGAGGAAAAAAATATTCTGCGTGTAGATCTCAAACTATCGGAGTCTTATAAGTGGCCTCGAAATGATGAGATCTTATAACTAGGCTAGACGATAGTGAGAGATGAGGAATAAGTATCTCGCGAAGCCAAGGATAAACATCTGGCGCGGAGGAAAAAAATATTCCGCGTGTAGATCTTGAATTATCGGAGTCTTATAAACTGGCATCAGAATAATGAGGTCTTACAACTAGGCTCGATGATAGTGAGAGACAAGGATTAAGTATCTCGTGAAGCCAATTATAAGCATCTGGTGAGGCAGGGAATAAATATTTCGCGTATAGATCTTGAACTATCGGAGTCTTATAAGCAGTCTCAGAATGACGAGATCTTACAACTAGGCTCAATGATAGTGAGATGTGAGGAATTAGCATCTTGCGAAGCCAGAGATAAGCATCGGCGATGTGGGGAATAAACATCCCGCGTATAGATCTCGAACTATTGAAGTCTTATAAGCGGCCACAAAATGATGAGGTCTTACAACTAGGCTCAATGATAGTGAGAGGCGAGGAATAAACATCTCGCGAAACTAGGGATAAACATCTGGCGAGGTGGAGAATAAACATCTCGCGTATAGATCTCGAACTATCAGAGTCTTATAAACTGGCATCAGAATAATGAGGTCTTATAGCTAGACTCGACGATAGGCAAAGGCGAGGAATAAGCATCTCACGAAGTCAGGGATAAGCATCTGACGATTTGCCTCTTCCTTTTTTCGAGGAATGAAGATTTCGAAAATAATTCCATCTTCCTTTATTCAAGGAACGGGGACTCCATGATACCACATCTTTCTTTATTCAAAGAACGAGGACTCGTAGAAATTTCGCATCTTCCTTTATTCAAGGAACGAGGAATCCAAAATATACCACCCCTTCCTTTATTCAAGGAACGAGGACGCCGGATAATCACCTCTTCTTTTTTTCAAGGAACGAGGACTTCGGATTATCACCTCTTCCTTTGTTCAAGGAAGAGGATTTCAGATTATCGTCTCTTCCTTTATTCAAGGAACGAGTACTTTGGATAATCGTCCCTTCATTTATTTAAGGAACCATGACTTATAAGATGATGCTTTTGAAAGTAAGAAAATCCATGAAGTGGGGTTCTCCTCATAAATAATTTTGAGCAATTTCTTCACAAGACTCAATGAACCATGAGCAATAATATGATCGTCCATTACATGATCCAACACCAAGCAATCTTTAATTTTGAGCAAAGCATTTCATCGAACAATTTACTCGCATTCTTACCAACCTTATTTCTTGGACACGAATGAGATTTGTAGCTCATTCACAACTTGACATTAGCTCCTCATAATATTGAAATCCAATCAACAAATGGTAAATGAAAACTCATGTAGAGCCAGAATAATTTTGCAAGTCAATGTCGGATAAATAAGTGGAATTTGATGGTTCTAATATGAAAGTATGCATGTCCTCCAAATTAACGAGAGTGAGAATTTTCAAATGAGCCTTTACTATTAATAAAATCTCGAATTCCCACGTCATGCTACTTTGTTCAATGAAACAACAATAAAAGAAGTGCCTTAGAATAATAGCCACCTAGGAGCAAAGGATTTTGAAAAGGGATAGGCGAAAGCAACAAAAAAAAACATCATGCACAACAAATCTCATAAGTATTTTGTGGGAATTGTAAAAAGGAAGGAGCTGAAATAGTTTAGATAAGATAATTAAAATAAATGTGGGACCAAGAGAATATAAATCAATGAGCCCATCATAATTTAAAATGAGAGCCCATAGAGGATTTTAAAATTTTGACTTTGTAGAATGGGCCCAAGTGGATAATTAATTCATTGGCCCAATAAAAGAGTTGGGAGAAGGTTAATGTACCAGTTATTGTCTCAACAAAAGTCAAGAAGAAAAAGTCAGTTAAAAGGAGAGCTCATAGAGGATTTTAAAATTTTGACTTTGTAGAATGGGCCCAAGTGGATAATTAATTCATTGGCCCAATAAAATAGTTGTGAGAAGGTTAATGTACCAGTTATTGGCTCAACAAAAGTCATGCAAAAAAAGTCAACAAAAGTGAATAATCTATTGAAACCAGGAAAAAGAATTATTAAATGGGCCTAATTATTTTAGAAAAGAGGCCATGGGGCCAAAGAAAAGAATTAATTCTTTGGCCCAATTTAACTTATTGGACCACAGTTGCCAAAAAGGTCCATATAATCAAATGGGTTGACCTACCTCAAGCGTGTTGATTAAATTGTAAAAAAGGGAGCAACAAAGGTACCGTTTATATTAGGGACGATAAAAAAGCTCGGACGGCTCGGACTCGGTTACAACGAGCCGAGGCTCGGGTTGAGCCTCATTTTTTTGGCCAGGCTTTGCTTGGCTCAGGCCCAAAAAAGATCGAGCCGAGCCTGAGCTTTTTTATTTAATTTATAGTGTGTATAAACCATACAAATTTTAAATTTTTAAAGTAAAAAATGTAGATTTGACATTAAAAAAAACCCCCCAGAGACTGTTCGACCCGGGCCTAAGCTCGAGCTGAAAGCTCGGGTCGAGCTTCATTTTTTTGGTCGGGCTTTGCTCGAGCCCAAAAAAAGCTCGAGCCGAGCCCGAGCTTTCTCGAGCTCAGCTCAGCTCGTTGACATAGTTGGTTTTTATATTGCAAAGGCACCGATTCCCTATGCCTGCAAAAAGTTGAAATGTAAGACCATCTTGATCTAAACACGCAACGATCACCATCAAGGTCTTTTTCCCCATCATCATGTAAAGTGGATACAATGGTCTATGGACACAGTTAGCGTATCCATTAGTGTCGGCGATTGCTCAAATGGTGTTTGCCGGAGTTTTGCAAAAAGTCAGTAGCTTCAAGGTCGACTATAGCGTTTTGTCGAGCATTTCGGGTGCAATGGTAGCCATATGAATAACCGAAACCATATTTGAGTGTGCCTCAACTATCCTTACAAGAACAATGACATTTTGTGCATTTGTTGCTATTTTCACGCTTGGATTTCTTTTCTTCTTTGCTTTGATTGGAATTGAAAATGTCTACCAAATGGCTCCCAAGGAATTTTTTTTCCAGTAATTATCTTCTTTATCTCGTTATCCTTCTGGTGCCTGTTTTGTATTTCATTTGGTGTTGGTTTCTTCAATAAAATAGGTGAATATTGCAGGCGACAAGGAGAGTAAACATATCATTTTTGTGAATCCATCAGTGGAGCATTTGTGAATAAACCCAATTTTCTTGACTTTAGTGTCCTAATTTTATCCAAGATCAAAGAGGGGTAGTCTTTCTTTTTCAGATTTGCTCGTGTAACCATTTCCATGACCTTCCTCACTAGAAAATTTTACTAACTTTAGAAATTTTCAAATCCCTCACGTAGCCTTCTTCTTCATTCTTTGGAGGGTGAGTTTCTATTCATTTGTTGTTGGGATCCAAAAAATGGATGAACATGGCCGAACACAGGGAATAGAGCCACTTTCTTTTTTCAAACCCCTTGGCCATTTTTCTTTCTTTTGGTAGCGACACTGTGATTTTTTGGTAGAGAATACTACCCGAAAAATCTTCTTTTTCGGTGGCCTCTTTTTTAGTAGTACAACATGGTTAATATAACGTTTTTCATAGACGGCGCCAATCTGTTGACCCAAAAAAATGTTGCCAACAAAATCCTGACCTCATCCCCGCCACATGGACATCACCTATATATTGAGCATCCCATTAGGAGGCAAATGTCGCTAATAAAAAAAAAAGGTCTGGCGACTGTTTACACTTCGACGGTCAAATCAATGGTCGGACAAAAAATATAAAAAATGAAAGAGACGGGAGATGAGATTTTGGTTCGAGTTTTAGAATGAACGTACCTTAAAATGAAATAAATTCACATATATATAGAAAATGGAAATGGACCAAGTGCGTTAATGGGCTTCGTCCAAGCCCAATGTGAGATGATTTTATAGGTATAACAATTGGCGCCGTCTATGGAAATTTCTACATTTAACTACCAATATGTGTGGAGAAAAGGCCAGGCTACGTTTGTAAGTTAGGAAAATGAATGCTCTTGTCCTTGAAAAAGGAGTGTCCCTGAGAAGGGAACTGTTAAGAACCTGAAACCTTAAAGAAAGGGATAAATTTCATACTAAGTGATTGAGAAATGAGCTCCATTGACGAAAATGCTCCAAGAAGGACAAGGGAACACCATGAAGAAGGGAAACCTTCACACACTGCCCCAGTAGCCCGCCCACGACCTCGAATGAGCAGAAGATGAGGTTCCAGAGGTGGAGCTAGGGTCACAGCTAGACTTACTAGGGAAATGGCAACGATGGCTGCCAACATGAGAAATATCACTCAACAGAACCTAGTCATGCACGAAATGATGATGAACATGCAAGGGCGAAGAGGTTATCGGGCCCCTCAATATACAGCCCTTGAAGATGTCTTTCCCGAAGCTCAAGCATATTACTAGGAGAATGATGTCCATAGCCAAGTACCTGAGCATCACTATGATGGAATGGAAGCTCCTTGGGAAAGAGATGTAGAAGTAGAGTCATCGACCAACTATGCCGCAGAAATGCCACCCGAAGATCAATTCAATTTTCCTTCGAATTATGAACCAGAAGATAGACCCCATAGGTCTGCAAATGTCTTTGACAGGATAGGCCTGGGGACACCTAGAAATAGGTAGGCTCATTCACCCCTGGCACTTAGAAATAGGCATACCTATCTTCCATTCCAATGCCAAGAAATAGACAACGGGAACCTCACCCAAACAAGGATCAACCCATGTACCATGAAGAGCCTCCGGTCTGACCTCCTAGAAATAGGCAGGAAGGATGAGACCAGGCTAGGAATGAAGAAGAACATTCTAACTATCTCCCCAAGCACATCAAAAAGAGGATGAGGATTCAGATGGGCCTCAAAGGTCCTGTGATCAAGATGATGATCAAGATCATTTTCCTTTCTCCGAGGCCATAAGAAATGATCCCATGCTAAACCACTTCACACTCCCTAAAATCCCAAAATATGATGGAAGAGCCGACCCTACGAAATATATGAATAGTTACAAGACTCATATGAATCTGAAAGGGGCCATCCCAACAATGAAGTGTAGAGCTCACTTAACCTTAAGTGGAAGAGCAAAAATCTGTTACAATAGACTGCCAAAAGGAAGCATCCAGAGTTGGCCCAAGTTCAAGAAAACTTTCTTAAAACGCTTTGCAACCAGCAAAGAAGGAGAAATGCCCATCCAAATGTTGCAAGATATGAGACAACAACAAGGTGAATATTTGAAAAATCTCATTTCACGCTTTACTGATAAAATGACATACTGCGTACAAGTTACGGATAGAGAGACATTGACTGCCCTAAGAGGAGGTTTAGACATAAACTCTCTTTTCTGGAGAGATGTACAAAACATGGACCCTTCCACCTATGATACCTTGCTAGAGATGATAAGACGCGAAATCTTCAATGAAAAAATGAAAGATAAAAGGAATAGGGCCAGCCAAGGTCTGCCACCTCCACAAATGCAAAGATGGAGATGTCCTACTTCCCATTTGATGGACAGTCAAGCTCTAATGAATCATGGACAAGAACTAGTTGCTACAACACTCAACGCAGTGCCAAATTTAGCCTATGAAAAGGTCAATCCTCGTGCAGAAACGCATCAGCGTCAACCCTACCCAATGCACCCACAGAAGGGACGAGGTAGGGGACAAGGTGCTGATCCTAGAAATAGGGATGAAGTACCACAATATTGCTCCTATCATCAGTCATATGGACATCGAACAGATGATTGTCAGGACACTGCAAGACGTCCTCTAAGTAATATTCCAAATAGGCAGAATCAACAGCATCAAAATAATAAACAACATCGACCTAATAGGAACGATCCTCCACGAAGAAGGAAAAATGATACTGAAAGACCCAAAGAAGGTTGGAGACAACGGTGAGGCCCCTCACCAAACAACGAACATGAACCCATTCGAGAAATTGACACAATCATTGGTAGCCCTCATATGGGAGGAGATTCTAGAAATTCTCAAAAGAACTATGCTAAGGAAGCAAGTGACCCGGTCATGACAAGCTACATAGTAAACCAGTCTCCCAATGGAAGAGCAGTCCCGCCAATCACTTTTACACATGAGGATATAATGGGAGTACATTATCCACACTGTGGCACCTTAGTAATAAGGGCCGTCTGGCCCGCAATGGCCTGAAAAGAATATTGGTGGATAACGGAAGCTCAGTCAATATCATATCTGGCACCACATTTGACAAAATGAAGGCGGACCATGAATTGACTCCGATGAGTTCCCCCTTGTATGGCTTCACCGAAGATAGCATCATCCCAAGAGGTAAGATCAATCTAATAATAGAGATATGGGTGGAACCCTTAATTGCACGCTACTTCATGGAATTCCTTATAGTTGATAACCGATTTGCTTACCACGGGGTACTTGCGATACCCGCTTTAAAGGAGCTATGGGCAGTCACCTCAATTCATCACTTATGCTTAAAGTTTCCAACTGAAAATGGCATTGCCACAGTTTGAGGTGATCGGAGAGGAGCTAAGGAATACTACTCCAATTCCTGAAGGAAAGTAGAACCAAGAGTACACGTCATCTTCGATGAAGTTGATATGGACGACCTCCCTGAACAAGGGATTTTCCTTGAACAAGGGCAATACTTCCTCATGGTCGAAGTTCCTAAAGAAGGAGGCAGATCCGGAGCAGCACAAACCTCTGAACAAGGGAAAGCTGCTGCTGATGCCATTAATCTAGAGGAGATGGACCATCGCATTATTGACTATGAGCCTCAAACAGCCCCAATGGAAGAATTAGAGATCTTCCCAGCTAACCTTGTGGATCCGACAAAATGCCTACAGGTGGGGAGCAATATACCACCAGAAATGAAAGAGAAGTTAAAGAATTTTCTACTTAGAGACCTAGAAGTGTTCGCCTGGAAACACAGCAACATGATAGGCATCGATCCCAAGGTTAGTTGTCATCACTTGAACATTGATCTGAAAGCTACGTTTCACAGCCAGAAAAGAAGGGCCCTCAACTCGGAAAGATATGAGGCTCTTAAAGACAAGGTAATAAAGCTGATTGATAATGGTTTTATCAGAGAATATGTATATCCAAAATGGGTATCCAACCCAGTTCTAGTAAAGAAGCACAACGGAAAGTAGAGGGTGTGCATTGACTTTTCAAATTTGAACCAAGCCTGTCCTCAGGACAGCTTTCCACTTTCCAGGATAGACCAGTTAGTGGACTCAATCGCTGGGCATGAACTCCTCATCTTCTACTCCGGATACAATCAAATCCCCATGTTTCCACCATATGAAGAATACACCTCATTCATAACAGACAAATGGCTTTATTGCTACAAGGCGATGCCCGTCGGGGCCACATACCAGAGATTGGCTAACAAAATTTTTGTCGACCTCATCGGTAAAACAATGGAGGTCTACGTGGATGACATGCTGGTAAAAAGTCTGAAAGCAGATAATCATATCGCCCACCTTAATGAGATATTCCAAATCCTGCAAAGGTATCGAATGAAACTCAATCATTTGAAATGCGCTTTTGGGGTGTCATCTGGCAAGTTCCTTGGTTACATTGTTAACCAAAGAGACATTGAGAGTCGAACACGAAATTACAGTCATCTTATATCATATCTATCATTCTACATATTTAGAAAAAAAGAAGAGTTATCTTAGAAAATCCGTTCAACATTTGTTGATAGCGCGATTGCTATCGTCACCAAATCGTCGGTGCCTGAACGTCATTGTCTCTTACCGAAAAGTACCTCTTGTGTCCGTTCAGATTTGGCTACCATCCACAATTCGGTAGAAACGCGCCACATCAGCGCTTGACATGGCAGGAGTGGGCTCGGCATCTGTTGGCATCATTTTGTGGGGTCAACAACTTATAATTTCATAAGTTGTGTAGTCTTAGATCACGCCTAAATTTCGCTCTCTCGAGTGCCGAAATTTAAAGTATCAAATTATTCAATTATTGATCAGGTAATTGAAAGCAATGCGCAAGAATTAACACAAATGAATTAACGGAAAAACTAAATGAATTAACTATAAGAGAATCTACACATGCCTCAAGTTCAGTTACATCAAACCCTAGATATTGAAATTAGCTCGTGATTACTAAAAACAACATATAAAAATCTGAATTAGAGAACATGGAGAAGAAAAGAAAAAAAAAACTCTTTTGCAGTTTGAATTCTCCTCCAATTTCTTGTTGTTTTCCCTCTATATCAATTCTCCTTCCTCTTGTCTTCTAAGCCGTCGTTCCCCTAGAATTAGGTTTTAAATGTTGTATTTATAGTATTTTGAAGTTTTGGAACGGTTGGAGTTGTGTTGGGCTAAGAAAAGAGTCCAAAAAAATAAAAAATAAAACCATTTTTCTCGCATAGCAATGCCTCGGCACAAACGATTTTGCTATTTTCAATAACGTGGGCGCCCCGATGTTGCGGTGCCCATCTTTGAGTGGAAAACCTCACTGCACGTCTTTCAGTATTTTTATTATAACATTTTTTTCTGATGTCTGATTGAGATGATTCAAGATTTTTTAGAAAGCTGATTCAAAGGGCTGCAACTTTTCTTTGAATATAATTTTCCAATTCAAACGTTTGCTATGTCAAAAATGAGTCTCAATATGAGACTACAAATTTGGAGCATAACTTTTTTGGTTGGAAATTGATGTGTGATCATACTTTGGCTATATTTGATCCATTTGACTTCTTTCTTCATCCAATTGAATCCATGCACTCTAGAATCTTCATTTTGATGTCTGACACAACTTTTGAATATTTACACTTTAGTCCTTGAACTTCGGATCTTTTACAATTTAGCTTGTTTCTCCAATTTTTCATTTTTTGCTTATTTCCTTCAATTTCATCAATCTATATCACAACATTAAAACACACATTAAAATACCCTAAAACTCTATCAAGAATAACAAAATAACGAATTAAGTGACATAAATATCATGAGTGTAGAGACTCATCAGAAGCAAACTCTTAAAAACGCACATATGAGACTATAATTGAAAATAGTCATGATCAAGAACTAGAAGATGAGATTGAGGTTGAACGAAAACTTAGCAAATGGGAAAGGACAGAAAAATCTTATGGTCCTGATTTTCTGACATATATGCTAGAAAGTGAACCTCAAAGTTATTAAGAAGCTGTGAACTCTTTAGAAAGACCTAAATGGAGAGATGCCATTAAAAGTGAAATAGATTCCATACTGCAAAATCATACATGGAAGCTAGTGGATCTTCATCCAGGAAGAAAACCATTTGGCCACAAATGGTTTTTCAAAAAGAAAATGAAAGAAGATGAAACTATCGAAAAGTAGAAGACCAGATTAGTAATAAAATGTTACAGACAAAGAGATTGTCTTGATTACTTCGATACATATTCTCCAATAACGAGAATAACATCTATTAGGATGATACTTGCGATTGTTGTTCTACAAAATCTTAAAGTACATCAAATGGATGTTAAAATTGTTTTCCTAAATGGAGAGTTAGATGAAGAAATCTACATGGAACAACCCGATGGTTTTTGGTCACAGGATAGAAAAAGAAAGTCTGTAAATTGGTGAAATCATTGTATGTCTTGAAACAAGCTCCAAAATAATGGCACAAAAAATTTGACAATGTTATGATGTAATGTTGATTTAAGATTAACGAGTGTGATAAACATGTCTACGTCAAAGACATCGAAAATGGTTCTGTAATTTTATGTCTTTACGTTGACGACATGTTTATTGTTGGTAGCAACGATAATATGATTAAATCTACTAAAAATATGTTAAATTTAAGGTTTGACATTAAAGATATGAGTTTAGTTGATATCATACTTGGAATTAAAATTAGCAGAACATTAGATGTACTCGCTCTAAACTAGTCACATTATGTGGACAAATTTCTAGAAATTTTCAGCAATGATGATACTGGAATGGCTAGAACATCGATAAATATGAGTTAGCATCTATCTAAAAATAAAGGTAAGAATGTCTCTCATGTGGAATACTCTAAATTTTTTGGAAGTCTGATGTACTTGATAAATTGTACAAGACCAGACATAACATACACAATTAGTAAATTGAGTTGATACACGAGCAATCCAAGAGCTGACCACTGGAAAGGAATAGTAAGAGTACTAAGGTACTTTAGATATACTTGTAATTTTGAACTGCACTATGCCAGATATCCAGCATTCATTGAAGGATATATCGATGCAAATTGGATATCTGATATAAAAGACTCCAAATCTACTAGTGAATTTGTGTTTACATTGAGAGGTACAGCTATATCCTGGAAATCCTCTAAACAAACCGTTATAGCTAGATCTACCATGGAATCTGAGTTTATAACTCTAGATAAATATGGTGAAGAGGTCGAGTGGTTACACAACTTCTTAGAGGATATTCCAAGATGACCGAAACCTGTGACAACAATTTGCAAATATTGTGAAAGTCAATCAGGAAGTGGAAGGTCACAGAGTAACATGTACAATGGTATGTTTAGACATATACGTCGTAGACACAATACGATAAGACAATTACTTTCAACTGGAGTTATCACTGTTGACTATGTAAGGTCAATTGATAACATTGCGGATCCACTAACCAAAGGATTAAATAAAGAGTTAGGTAGAAAATCATCGAAAGGAATGAGACTTCACCCCTCGAATGGATAAGTTAATACAAAGGAAACCCAACCTATTTGACTGGAGATCTCAAGATCTAGGTTCAATGAGACAACCAAATTGTAAAAAATCAATTAAATCACTGTGGGTGGGAGGGGGAATTATGCCTATTGCCCATTTCTACGATGCAACGTGATGCCCGTAAAGATGAATGATAAGTAACAGGCTTTTAATGATTCTTAAGCAACAAAAATCGAGTCAAGTAATGTTGATTATTTGTAATAAGAAATCATCTATGTGAGAAAGAAGTGTGGCCGCTTATAAGAGAATTGTATGAGGCTCAATTCTTAAGAACTCTTACAGAACCAGGCATATGTTCATGGCCATAAACGAACATGATAATGAGAATTGAATTGTGTTAGGAAAAATCCTGTGTGTAGCATATCATCATTTACATAAACAACATAACAGTCTAAAGACATTGCGTCTACTAGTCAGCTAGTAAAGTAAATAGGATAATTCTTGGGGGGGCGCCTGTCGAATAGGATAATTCTTGGGGGGGCGCCTGTCGACAGGCGCCCCCCAATAGGCGGCCGCCATTTGGCAATTTTGGACACCATTTTGTACGTGTAGCACAATCCAAGTAAATATGCTTTCACAAGGTAATATTCAAAGGGTAATACATACCTATCCTATGCAGGTTTCAACCGTTGAACTTTATCACCAAGTCTTTATTTCACGTTTTATGTCTTTCCTAATTTTTATTCATGTGGAAGATTGTTGGAAAAAATGAGGCAATGGATAATTTTGGCATAAAACTTAAGTGGGACCCATTTGCTTATTTGGGAAGATCAACATTGATTTGTGTTCTCCTTCGCGAGAACATTGAAATTATATATTTACTTGTCAAAAATGAAGTTCGGGTGAATGAGAAATTGGAGTTTAAAGTGGACCATTGGAATATGATTTATGTTGGAGGGGAAACTAAATTTGATTTTATCCCACATAAGAAGTTGATGAAAGCAAGAACCACTTTAGAAGTGTATAATCATGTGTAGCACATAGGCTTTCTCCACGTGTGCGTAGAGGGGGTGCAAATCATGGATCGAAATATGCTTTAGACCTTGAACTTGTGTGCGGGTGTGGCCTGCATACACAAACGTCGATCAACAACTGACTTTTGGTTTCTGAAACTCCAATGATTATTGTTATTGAGTTTGCAACTGTTGAAATTTCAATGGACTTTTGGTTTCTGAAACTCCAATGATTATTGTCATTAAGTTTGAAACTGTTGAAACTCCAATGAACTTTTGGGTTCTGAAACTCCAATGGTTATTGTCATTGAGTTAATGGACATATTTAACCCGTCTTTATTTGGGTTAGATCTATATCAAGCCTCAAATTTCTACTATTCGAGACATGAAGAATACAGTCTGCATTATAGTTTCAAAACACACAAAATTGTCCTCTGTATGCATACATATTTTACTGTTTGTCAGGGTCTAGGTAGTGATATTGTGTAGATACTAAGTCAGTTCGTCGGAATCAAATCTGCAATGCTCAGACTCTACGGTAGGGTGGGGAAAATCCGACCGAATCCCTCCAAACCAACCCGACCGGTTAGGATCAATTTTTTGTTGTTTTTACATGGGTTTGGTGGGTTAGCTCTGTAGGCGGGTTGAGTTGGATTATGAGTTAATTCATGAAAATCAAATAAACCCGCCTAACCCAACCCGACTATATTTATGAACTTTACAAGTCTTATAATGTTGATTGGGTGAAAACGAGTCACTCTGTTTCCACACAACCCCCAAGAGCTACAATATTCAGAAAAAACTAGATCAAAATGTCAGTTCTTGTTGGGAAAATTGTGCAATAGTTGAAAAGTTTGAGAAAATCATACACAAATTATATACTACTAGTTAACTAGGTTCTATATATACAAACGCGATACCGAGAAGTCTTGAATATGGCACAAGACATGTAAACTTTTAGAATAATATTATAAGACTTTGATAGAATGCATTTTACGAAAAATAGTATAAGAACATAGACATTCAACACAAATTTTTTTTGGGCTTCATATAATTTAATATCAATTTGTCCATGTAACATTTTCGGGCATGAAGTGCCAAAATAATTCAGATTTTTTGGTCATTGCAACAATAGAAACCTAATATTATATAAGTCATGAGTCATTTATAAATTCGTCCAACCCAACCCGTCTACTTTAATATTTGTTGACGAGTTGCCCCAAATCGACAAATCTAACCCAACTCGACTAATACTTGATTGAGTTGGGTTGGATTGGACTTCAACATTTACACTGGTTGAGTTAAGTTAAATTATGATCAAACCAATCATGTTGGATTGGGTTTGGGTTGAGACAAAAACTGACCAAACACAATCCATGTTCATCCCTATCTACTTGTTTACCGTTGTATATTGAGAAACAAACGCTCAAGTAAAATATCAAACTCTTACTGTGTGGGGCGAGTTTGTTTTAAGGAAATCGTGTTCACATAGGCCTCGGGTTTTAAAGCCCAATTGAATTATTTATTCTCTATTATTTAGATTATTCGTTCACGATTATTATTATTTTTCTAACAAGAAATTGGTACAATCAAGTAGCCTCATCTTTGCAGTAAAACTTGGTCAGGGCAAAAGCCGATCAAGGATAAATTATTATCTTGATGACTCGGCTTATTGCATGACTGACTTATAATCTGTGAATGAGCATTATTCAATATGTAAATATCAATATTGCTTAAATCTAAGATGAAATTCAAATGCTGAAAGATTCGGGGAACAAAGCATTGAGCCTCCTCGACATAACTAGGGATAATATTTATAACCGTCGCCAAATTCTCCAAAACATGAAAAAAGATAATCAACCTACCAAAAAGAAATATGTCTATCTAACTACGCATGATCACAATTTAACATCGTTCATTGACGCTAACATGTCGAATAACTACACAAAAGAAGACAATGATGTGTAATGGAGATTTTTTGGCAAATGATTTTGCAGTTTCTGGGTTGAATGCTGTAATGACTTATGGGCGTGTTTGGGGGTTTGATTTCCGCTTTTAAAGAATTATTTTAGGGATTGCGTCTATATTTGTCATTTCTGTTTATACTCCTTATTTTGACGTAAATTTGGTTAATAAATTGTAGTAATGTAAAAAAAAAAGGAATTTTTATTTTTATTTTAAGGTAGATGGTGGAATTTCCACTAAATGATTTCACTTTTTTAGACTGAAACGATCTTCTGAGCAAAACGTTTGGGCTATGCCAAGCCTGCTGGTTTTTGGCCCAAATTCCACTGTTTATGTATTCAAACTCTCACATTTATATCATGCCGAAATCAGACTTTGTATATTGTCAAGGGTAATTTATTTCTATGTTTAGATTGGTAGAAGATTTGCTTAGATTAGTTTTTCTAGAATTGTGTTTGTTTAAAAGAGTAAGTCAGGGGCTTTTTTTTTTTTTTTTTTTTTGTAAACATCCGTAAAATTTAAAACATATTTTTGACGTTTTCTGTATTTTCACTAAAAACACCAAAAATATTCAAAATACATGAAATAAATGTTTAAATAAAAATTCTAAAAATTACAATTCTAATAAAAAAAAATTTGAAAAATCGTGAGCTTACAATACAAATTATCTTGGAGAAATAGAAAAATAAAATATATCACTAATTACATATTTCAACACTTTCTTAATCAAATACAAATATGCCATCAATAGTATCCAATATTTAGCCTAATAGCATGCAATTTCATGCCTGACTTTACATGCGATGCCTCAATAAGGGTTTATACTTTATATGATGGGCATCGCGTTAAATATGACCAGGAGTGACTATGAACGAAAGTGATATAATTCAATTATTCAAGTGAATTAATATGATTGATTAGGATATTTATTAGTTGAGCCTTGCAAACTTGCTAATTTCTAAACCTTGCAAAATACAAATTGGCAACTTGTTGGGTTGGGTCATTGGGTCGGAGAGGATAAATTGTAAGAAAAAAAAAACCCCAATAAAATCGACAAATTCTATTACAAAGTCGGGTACCCACAGTTTCGATTCAAGAACTAAGGATTGACGTGGACCTGGTCGATTCTTGATTCTTGGTTCCAGTTCCTAATTTTTCTTTTTATTTATTTTGGAATCGAATTGAAACCTCAGGTACCGATTTGAGAGGTTCGATTTCAATTAAAATGTCTCTTCCTAAGTTTTTCTATGGCCATTCTAATATGACATAGAGTCATTTAAATGTTTGCTAAGATGATTAAAACTTTATGATTATCAAGACCTCTTGTTTGCTAATTAACTGCTCCAAAAGTTCAAATTTATGAGAGGATCATATTATAATCCAACTTGAGTAGAACAATTTATAACTAATGAATAATAACTATAAAAGGCATCTCTATTTATTTATGGATGAAAAGTGTGATAATCTAGTTCATGTGTGATTATCATTCACGGAATTTACTCGCCAACTGTTCATAACGTCTTCGACACTTAGGCATGCAGTTTGCCGCGTGAACTGTCCTGTTAATTTTAACCGAGGGAAATTAAAAGGATGAACCGCAACCTTGACAACCCCACCTGCCCTGCCATGGCCTTGGTGAATGAGGTAAATTGCAGGTTATGCCTCAAAGGGTATATAGTGGAAAATTGCTTGTACACTTGCACTTATCCAATGGCCAAATCCATTTTTCAGGATTCAAACCCTTGACACCGCAGCCTCGAGCAAAGCTGTAGTTTTTCCACCTTTCCCTTTTTACCACTTGGAGATGTGCCCTGAGGGCATTGACTGATGGAAATTAATTTGTGTATGGATGGCTAATAAACAAATTCGTGAGTTCGTCTGTGATTTTTATACAATGTTGAGTTCATGCGTATTTTTCACGAGGGGTGAGTCGAAGTGATTGCAGTGAAGAATTGTCAATCAAAAATATATTTTTAGGGTATACAATATTTTAATTAAGTAACCTATACTATTATTATTTTTTCCTTGAATTACAAAAGGGAAACATTTTTATCTAACATATGGCATGTTTGACAGAACTTTTACTTTTATATTTTTGTAAGAACTTCTTGAAAAATCCCTCTTGTCTCTAAAATCATTTTTAACGAGACAAAGTACTTTCAGGTTAAAAACAACTTCTTGATTTGAGACTGAGAAGCAATGTTCAACTTCTCAAATGCCCTATCAATCTGGTTCATATTCCTGCTTTCTGGTTTACAAATTTGTAAATACGAAACTTAATATTTTCGCGTATGTTAATATGCATTATATATAATTAACTATAAAAACTTCAATCATTTCCTATCGTATAATTGCAATAAATTTTAAGTTGAAGTTCCCACTAGTATGTAAAATTCAAAAAATTGTGTTTGCGCAACTTTGTTATAAAGGTAAAAATTTAAAGAGTTCCATGAAATGTGTCAAAAAATTTATATTTTGAATTTAAAGATAATCTCTATTATATAACTCATTTTATCTCGTTAACTATACATTTCTTGAATGTATTTTTGAATATTTTGAGTTCTCGACTCTGAGTTTGGGTGAGATTTTTACTCCGAAAAGGTTGCTAACGAGCCAATTTGGAGAGAAAGGATACGTGAAAGGAAAAAAAAATTGTTTAAAAGAAAAAGAAAATAAACTTATAAAACAAGTGACAAAAAATATTTTCATCCCATATTTATTGCCATTTGCATGAATAATCCAGTTAAAATTCATATTTGTGAGAAAAGTAGATTGCAATTAGATTAATCTTCTTGCCCCATAGTCATTAAAAATTGTACAGTTCAAATAGCACAAGACGGTGTATAATACAAATTGCTTCAACTATGGTATCATAATCATGTTAAATTATATAATCTTGAATCAATGTATGGAAACTTAATTTTGAGTCGGTCCATCTCGACCTCTTTGAGACGGTCCAATCAAACTGCAATTTCTTTACTCTTCAGCTCTTAAATTCTACAAGAATCTATATGCATGCCATCAAGCAAAATTTAAATAAATAGAATTATAAAATACATTTAAAATTTGGATTTATTGTTCACCCAAAAGAAATCAGGACTGACCATTTTGACTGCTTCGCCGTATGAGATAACCTGATTAGTTTATAAGTACATGTCTGGGAATTTCATTCTGAAATGTAGTATGGAATGTACAAGGAGTATTTTCTCAAGCTGTGTTTTCCAAGTCGTATCAAACAATGAAATATCTATTATGTTTTGGGCTGCCTCAAATTTTTTGCTCAGTTTACTGTAATTGGGCTTGTGCTATTTCCGGTTCTTTGGCCCAGGCTGATTACTTTGTGTTAACATGTTTTACACTTACACGCCTTTTGATCTGCTTGCCTTAAAGCCATTCTGGACGTTTCATTTGGGGTTACTGTTTTGTGTTTTGTGTGAGATGGTTCTCTGTCAGTTAGAGTTTATTTCTTCTCTCTGTCGGTTTGTAAATCTTAGTGGCTATTTTTTTAATCTCCGTAAATTGAGATTGTGTATACATTTGAGTGATTTGAGGCCAGAGAAAAACGGTGAAGAAATCATCTTCATACATTTGTAACGTTTCTTGGTGATTTTAATGGAACTAGAGCATAATCCAAGTTTGTGGATGCTCAACGGATGAGTAGGCCATTTGGTTGAACATCCAGGAAAGGGCAAAAGATCTTTGTGTTCTTTTACTTTTTTGTTGTTTACAGTTTTTAATTTGTGTTCTTTGTGAACTCTGGAACCAACAAGTGATATCAAAGCCTTTATGTGTTGAGATCTGGATTAGTGTTCGTTTTTAAAAGAAACCCTAATTTTCAAAGTTGTTCGATAGTACAGATCTCGCGATTTCTAAAAGGTTTCTTGTGGTAAATCAATTTTTATTGAGCTATTTATGTGATTCACTTTTCTAGGTAAATCTCTTAAAAGATTCAAGTATTCTTGAACGGATCTGTGTGATCTTTGTATAAACTGTTTCCGTTATTGGTTATCTCCATTGATTTGGTGTTTTCTACCGAGTCTGTATCGTTTTTGATCTAACTCGGTACTGAGTCGTGGTTACTCTTTTGACTCATGCTGAGTCGTGGTGAGCTGAGTTGACTTATTTCAATTCCGCCGAGTTTACTATGAGTTTGTGTGACTCGTTGCTTCCTGCACTCAGACTGAGGTTTTTGTTTTTTACCTCATTTTGGTATTCTCTAAACCCTTCACTAATTGTTGCATCCTATGTCAATATCTAAAATTTGTTATTAAGGTAAGTGATCATCTCCTGCTTTCCTTTGTCCAAGATCTCATTGAGGATTTGGAATCTGAGGGAGTAGGGAAATAAAGGGTTACCACCCCTTAAGCACTTTCAAGACGACGGTTTGCTTGATATAATTGTCTCTGACGATCAGTTATTCACCTTGATAGAATTCTATAATATGTCAATACATGTTATATTCTGTGTGGCATATTATTTGATTCTTGTGTGTTTATCTATAATCATGATTATTGCACATAAGTTTGAAGTAGAAATTTGGAGGGGGACTGTGGATTTTAGTTTGTAGCGTCAGAAAATGAGGGCTCTACTGTTACAACAGAGATGTGCTGCTGCTATTGATGGGACTTGGCCTCCTGAATTTAGTATATATAGGAGACAAGGGTTAGATGAGATTGCTTGGAGTTCCATTTTTCTTTACTAATCTGAGACTGTCATTAGGAAAGTTGGAGAAACCACTAATACACAGGGTTTATGGACTAAGTTAGAATCTCTCTATCTTGCTAAAAGTATGCCCAACAAATGCTATCTCCTGAGACAGTTTTACAACTTTAGATTTAATCCTTCCTCGATACTAGAAGATAATATTGACAAATTCATTAAACTTGTTCAAGAACTGACTAACTGTGATGAGAAATTGTCTGAAGATCAACAAGTAGTGACTTTGTTAAATGCTCTAGGTAATAAGTATAGAGACCTTAGAAATGCGTTGGAATATGGGAGAACTGATCTTACTGTTGACATTGTTATATAATCCTTAAGGAACAGATAACTTGAACTAAAAATTGATTTCAATAACTCTCAAGTCTAATGAAGCTTTGACTGTGAGGGAGAAACTTATTCAGAATAAAAAGGGAAACCAATGCAACTACAATTCCCGTAAAAGAGATAAACCTCAATTGTCTAAGTTCAGAAATCAGAACAAGAATCAACCAAAATCTAAGCTGCAAATTAAAAAATGTTATTATTGTGGGAAGACAGGACACCTAATCAAAGGCTGTTTTAAAAAGATTTTCGACATGAAAGATAAACACAACTCTGATGGGTCTACTGTTGTTGCTAGCAAAAATGAACATGATATTCATGGGGTTATCCTTTTTAACACCATTAATAGAAACCCTAAGAATGGGTTCTTGATTTTGGCTGTACTTTTCATATGTGCTCTATAAGGGAATGGTTTACTAAACTTGTTGATCAGAATGGAAGACAAGTTCAAATGGAAAATGACATGAGTTATTAGATAAAGGGAATAGGAAAAGTGAATCTTCTAAGTGATAACAACAAAACACTTGAACTTGATAAAGTCAGATTTGTTTTTGACCTGAAAAGGAATCTTATTTCCTTAGGTGAATTAGATGAAGATTATGATATAAAAATTTATAAGAGCTTCATAAAGATGCATCTAAATCATAAAGAATTCATTTCTTTGCCCAAGGTCAATGGTATCTATACCATGCAAGCTGAGCCTTTAGTACGTTACAGCTTTGCTGCTATAAATTCTAAACTTGACAAGTCTTTAATCTGGCATAGGAGACTTGGACACATGTCTGAAAATGGACTAACCATTTTGCATAAACTTGGATATTTTGGAAAAGATAATTTTGAAAAATTAAGCTTATGTGAAGACTATGTTTTTGGAAAATAGAATAAACTTCCTTTTAAAACTGGAGTCCATAAATCCACTTATATTTTGGAATATTTACGTGCTTGCCTGTGGGGTCCAGCATCTGTAAATACCTTGGGTGGTTTTAGATTCTACTTACTTATAGTAGATGACTTTTCAAGGAAAATATGGACTTTTCTCTTGAAACTCAAATCTGACACTTTTCAAAATTTTAAGCAATGAAAATTGATGATTGAAAATCAAACCAATAAGAAAATCAAAGCACTTAGGACTAACAATAGCCTTGAATTCTGCAATCTGAAATTTGATTATTTTTGTAAGGAAAATAAAATTCTAAGGCATAGAACTGTAACATACACCCCTCAGCAAAATGGTATTACTGAGATGATGAATACGACCTTATTAGAAAAGGTTAAGCGTGTGATTCACAGTTCTGATTTTCTAAAAAAAAATTGGAGGAAAGCTTTAAAAACTGCAACATACATCATAAACAGAAGTCCCTCAAATACTATTGATTTTCAAGTCCCTGGGAAATTGTAGTCTAATATTGTTCTTGACTATAAAAGACTTAAGATTTTTGATTGTGCTGCTTATTCTCATCAAAATGAAGGAAAACTTGAACAAGATCTTTGAAATGTGTTTTCTTGGGTTATGGTGAAGAGACCAAAGGGTATAGACTTTGGGTTAAATGTAAGAATGGGTTCCAAGTCATTATCAGTAGAAATGTAATCTATAATGAAAGTGATTTCTCATGCAAGACTACATCTAAAATAGAATCTGTTAAATCTGCTTCTATAATATAAACTATTCTTGAAAATTAAACTAATAACCACAATGACTTGATTGAGGTGGAGTTTCCTTAATCTGAAGTGAATCAGGATCTAAGTGAACTTGATGTTGAAACTGAATCTTCTAACTCTTCTCTGGCTGACTATCAACTGACTTGAGATAGAGATGTGAGGAATAGAATTCCTTCCACTAGGTTTAATAGTGATGATTATGTTACTCTTTTTACTACTCTTGACTCTCTGAATTCTGAACATTCCAACTTTGAAGAAGCTGTAAACTGTTCTGAATCTAGATTTTGGGAAGAAGCCATGAATGAGCAAATCGAAGCTTTGATTAAAAAACAAAACAAAACCTGGATTATGGTTAATAAACCTAAAAATCAAAAGGTTGTTGACTGTAAATGGATTTTCAAAATCAAAGAAGAGGATTCTAATACAAGAGGTAAAAGATATAAAGCTAGACTCGTTACCAAATGGTTCACTCAAAAGGAAGGGGTGGACTACAATGCAATATTTTCTCCTACTGCTGAGTATACTTCCATTAGAATGCTGCTTGCTCTAACTGCTCATTTTAATTGGGAACTTAAATCGGCTTGATGTGAAACTGCATTTTTGAATGAGGATCTTGATGAGACCATTTATATGAGACATCCCGTGCGTTATGAAGTAAAATATAATACTCATAAGGTCTGCTTGCTGAAGAAATCTCTCTATGGCTTGAAGCAAGCTCCCAGACAATAGTATAAAAAGTTTAATTCCTACATTATACCTTATGTTTTGTTAAGAGCAATTATGATTCATGTTTCTTTTTCAAAGGGTCAGGAGGACCTGAATCTATTTACTTGCTTTTATATGTTGATGATATGTTACTTGCTTGTCAAGACAGATTTGAAATAGATTTTATTAAGTTAAAACTAAAATCTGAGCTTGAAATGAAAGATCTAGGACAAGCTAAAAGGATTTTTGGCATGGAAATAAAAAGAAACAAAAGTGATTGCATTTTGTGTTTAAGACATTGTGCATACATAAAGAAAATACTTGAAAAAAATTCTATGATTGATTGTAAACATTTTTCTTTTCCTATTGCCAATCATTTCAAACTATTTAGTGAACAATCACCTAAAACTGGTGAAAAGTTTAAAAGGATGGAAAATATTCCTTATGCTAACACAGTTGGGTCTATAATGTATTTGATGGTCTGCACCAGACCTGACTTAACTCATGGAATAAGTATTCTGAGTAGGTTTATGGCTAACCCTAGTGAGACACATTGGTTGGCTATGAAATGGATGCTAAATTACTTAAAATGTTCAACTAAATTAGGCCTATTGTTTAAAAGATGTAGTGAATGTATTATTTTGAAAGATTATACTGATTCTGATTTTGCTGGAGATTTAGATAAAAGAAGATCTACCTCTTCTTATGTTTTCACTTTGTGTGATGGCTGTATTAGTTTGAAATCTCAATTGCAAAAACTTGTTGCCTTATCCTCTACAGGGGCACAATATATGCCCGTGATGCTGTTAAGGAAATGCTTTGATTAAAAGAGTTATTAAGTGAGATTGATTTTGTGAATATTTCTGTTAAAATTTATACTGACATTCAGAGTGCTATACATCTCAGCAAAAATCTCATGTACCATGATCGAACTAAACATGTTGATATAAAGTTTCACCTTGTGAGAAACATGACTGAAGAATGTCTAATTAGTCTAGAAAAAATCTCTACTGAATTCAATCCCTCTGATTTGGAAACCAAAGTTCTACCTTTGAGTAAGTTCAACAATTGCTTGGAAATCCTAAACATCACTAAACAACAGTGAGTTTAGAATAATCAAGAAGGGCTGTGTTTGAATAAGTACTAACTTTTCTTTTTGTTTTCACAGGTGTTAAATAAGAGCAAGTGATACAAAATGAATCTCTAGTACCTATATGCCACTAAGAATTGTTCAGGAAGGTGGAGAATTTATGTTTTGGGCTGCCTCAGATTCTTGGCCCAGTTTGCTATAATTGGGCTTGTGCTATTTTTGATTCTTTAGCCCAGGCTGATTGCTTTGTATTAAACATGTTTTACACTCACACGCCTTTTCTAATTTCTTGATCTTGCGATCTGGCCCTGCACATGGCTAGCTCTCCATCGTCTGATTAGTGGCTTTTGATTTGCTTGCCTTAAAGCCATTCGGGACGTTTCATTTTGGGATACTGTTTTGTGTTTTGTGTGAGATGGTTCTCTGTGAGTTAGGGTTCATCTCTTCTCTCTGTCGGTTTGTAAATCTTAGTGGCTATTCTTTTAATCTCTGTAAATTCTGAGTGATAAGGTAGATATTATACTTGGTGTATAAACTGTGTGAGATTGTGTATAAATCTGAGTGATTTGAGGCGAGAGAAAAAACAGTGAAGAAATCTCTAATTTCTTTATACATTTGTAACTGTTCTTGGTGATTTTAATGGAACTAGAGCACAATCCAAGTTTGTGGATGTTCAACGGGTGAGTAGGCTATTTGACTGAACATCAGTGCCCTTTGGGCGAAAAATCTTTGTGTTCTTTTATTTTTTCGCGATTTACAGTTTTTAATTTGTGTTCTTTGTGAACTCTGGGACCAACAATATCTCCTCCTTTTAATGTAAAAATCCAACCCCACATTTATGTAAATTAAATCATTCAAATATAAATTAACCTTTAAAATTAAGGTTTTTAATTTTGAATTAAATCTTAAAATTAAAACCAAAATTGAAAGGAAAAAAAAACTGAAAATTAATTATTATTAATTTTTTTTTTTTCTTCATGTTTCAACTTACAACATATGCATGTTTGTTTGGCACAATAGCTCTCCTAAGGTACTCATCGTACGAAATTCCACAAGTGCACGGTATTGCGAACAAGTAATATAATGATAAGTATCATTCCGACAAGAACTATGTACATAATCTAGTGTCAATTAATGTTAACTATATTTGAATAAACAAATTTTTTTGAATAATTTATACTAATTAACTAATTAAATTGACATTCTAATGAGCACATTGGGAGTTTTTGTAAAATTAGGTGAGATGATTACAAAGATTTCGAATCCCACTTATTACTCAATTTTAATACAATTCAATACCATGACAATATATACACATTCTTATTCAACAATGTTCCTAAGTTAATTAATAATCTCTCTCGAGTAGAATTAAATCTATAATTTCATGTAACCTTACTATATATCTATATGAAAGAGGCAAAGAGGAAAAAGAGGAAAACAAGTATTAAAACACTAGAACTTCTATTGAAATCATGCAAAGCATAGATGTACTCTCTATTCCGTAGAGGATCTCACAATACAATATATCCTATTGTTTCTTTCGAAAATAATAAAACTCACAAATCAACCCAATTAGTGATCAAGTAATTGAAAATTATTAAATATAATAACTATCATGGAAGAACTCATAGTGGGTATCAAAATATTGAATTTATATTAAAAAACTTCGTAATTAATACACAAAACCTAGCTTAGCATTTCAATATTACAAGAAATCACGTTTATTTGGTATAACATTACCCGAGTTTTTAGTTGAATGAAGAAAAAATGATGAATCTTGAGATCTTGAATCTTTTCAATGACTTCTTGATGAATTCCAATTGAGCATTTCCTTCTTTACCCAAAAATCAACGTTGGATTGTCAATCGATTGAATGCTTGTAATTGCTTCTTTATTCTCCCCAAAGTAATAATGGATTGGCCTCTCTTTAATTTTGATTATGGATGAGACGTGTTTTTTAAGTTGTGCCCACGTTGGTATTTATATGGTTTGAAATTAGATAAAAAATTGTGCCAAATTTGTTACTAAAAAGAGTTAGAAGTAGAATAGGAAAACGGAACATAGGTTCCAGAAATACACCACGCGCACGCCGTGGGCTAGTTTCAGCAATGAGTTCCCGGGAACACGCGAGCCTAAGGTGGCCCGAGATCGCTACCTGCTTCTTTTGGGAAAATGCATTTAAGTCCCTTGGTTTTATCCTCCATTCCCTTAAGTCCCTTTCTAGTGTAATTTTCAACATTTATCTTCCACTTGCACCCAATTGAACCCATAAAACCTACAATCATCATTTTTTTTTTTGGTCCAAATAAACTATTGAAAACTTGTAATTTAGTCCTTGAACTTTGGACATTGTTTTTTCATTCATTGAGTTTGACTTTACAAACGAAATATACACGATATTATGCCGTAATTTATCAAAGGACTCCTAAATGTCTATATTTAAAGGCATGGATAAGTTTATAAATTACACTTATTAGGTACCAATACTATAAGAGAAAATATCGTGTGTATTGGAAATGATCTCAATTCCAAAGAAGAATGAAAGTACATCCACATCTTAAATAGAAAATCGATGTCCAACTTGGGATATAAATTGATCAATAATAGAGCTATCAGTGAAGATGATATCAGAAGCAAAAATTAACCATTATATGTTAAGAGGATTAGTGGTGCGGAAAACTTTATTAAATTCTTGTAATAAGAATTATGTAATACTTGTTTGAATGTTTATTGAATAATAATTGATATTGAAAAGGTGTACAATGCTTTTATATTTATAGGCAAAATTATTTCCTAATCCTATTTATACAAGGAAAGTAAAATAATTTTTTTTATAAATAAAATCATAATCTTAAAGGAATTAGAAATTATATTATAATTAATAAAGAAACTAGAAATTCTATTCTAATTAGAAATAAGAATAAAAAAAAAACATATTACAACTATATAAAAAAAAAAAAACTAGAAAATATAAAATACAACTAGAAAGTATAAATCACGGTCATCGTAGGAAACTACTAATCATGATTATGTACTACATCAAATAGTCCAAACCCTCATATGTGAAATTTACCCTTAACATGTTGTAAGATGGTGACTTGTTTGAGCACATCAGTAATTGCAATTCTAAGCCTTCATTCATTCGACAAATGTATGGATAATAATGACTATTATTTATAATGCGTAATTGAAATTTACAAACCATATTATAAATTGTATTCATAGAGGCTAAAATGACTTCCTTCTCAGGAAATGATGCTTAATTTGAAAAGAAATATTGGTTACTTTACAGATATAATTGATATGAGAATAGTTTCACATGGATATGTCAAAGTTGTCGTTTTAATAGCCTACAACGAAAAACATCTACATAATCTGTCTATTGTCTCATAGTTTTAGTCCAATATTAGGCATGATTCTTGGAAAAATTGTAGCAACGGTTCCTAACTTTTTAAATTTTTGCAGACTTTATCATAATCTTTAATTTGTGTCAACGAAAGTACATATTCTTCCGAAAATATGTAGCAGAGGTCCAAATTGATGAAAATAACTGGTAGTTGACCAAAATTGATTTTGATCAAATTTAAAATGGATAAAATGGTAACTTTTCTATTTACCATGGTAAATAAACTAACAAAAAATCAAAATTATTTGAAAAAAAATAAATAAACTAAAATAAATAAATAAATAAATATGGTTATCTTCTTCCTCACCCCACACCCCCTCACAACCCCCCACCACCCCAACCTCGCCCCTAAAAACCAGCTACCATCAGCCAACTTCAACACCGCCACCGACAAACAGAAATCCAGCAAAATGATTAACCTAGCAAAAAACGGTTAGCGAATCTCCCAACTCCGGCTCATCTTCCGACCACTGTAATCAAGCAAAATTTGACTACAATAAAATCTAACCACTATAAAACTAAATGATGCAACCCCCGGCAGCCCTTCATTTTGATAACCCAATAGACTTTTGGCCCCAAATTTTGATAATCTACCAGTTACAATATCGAGAGGAAAAAATAGTAATTCTTCCCATTCTATATTTTGTTTGGCAAATGGCATCCATTCCCAAAATAGCTTGAGGTATGCAAACATGTTGAACTGATGAAAAACTAATGAGACTTGATCCAAAGAAGCCACAATTTCAATTAAAAAAAATAAACATTCAAGCCTCAGTTTCCAAGAATGGGTAAATGGGTTGGGTTTGATTTTGTTTTGGAATGGAGGTGGGGATAAAGTTGGAAAAGAAGATTATAATGGGTGGGGAAGCCCGTCGGAAGCGGCGGCAGCGACAGTGGTGGCAAATCGTGATGGCCAAAGGGTTTACTTGGTTTGGTGGGGTGGGGTGGGGTGGGGTGGGGTCATGTGGATAGTTTTTTTCTTTTATTTTTATTTTGTTTCAATTATTTTAAGGGATAAATATCGAAGTTACCATTTTATCCATTGTAAATTTAGTCAAAGTCAACTTCTTTGGTCAACTAATGGTCAAATAGATGATTTTTCATTCATTTAGATCTTTGATTCATATTTTCGAAAGGTTAGGGATTTTTATTGGCACAAATTGAAGGTTAGGATAAAGTTTACAAAAATTAAAAAGATTAGGGACCGTTATTGCAATTTTCCCTTGATTCTTTTCATATGTTTATGACTGTTTTTCCTCTTTATTTTATGTACGGACATATGAAGTCCAAAGCTAATCAAAACATAAAATTTTCATGTAATAAAGCCTATTTTTCGTTTTTATTATTTTTAAAATACATTTTTCTCTTTTATTTTCAACAACACATTCTTCATTAAAATAATATTATACGTAAATCTAAAAAAATTCTTTATTTTTTAATCACACATTCTCCATCAATCTATTATTACAAAATACATTCCACACCAATAATGAGGCTCGAATGGGCCCAAAATGTGTTCGACGCTCGTACTCTTGCTCTTTCACGTAAACATTATTCTCATGCTAAAAAAACATATACAATATCAATTATGTTATTTATACAATGTTGGATGATAATATTGGATGACAATGTTTGATGTGTCAAAAAATTGTTGATTGAAAAATCAAAATTTTTTTTTTTCCAAACTGTCCAATAATGATATGTCGTGTGACATATCGTCAATAATAATGTCAATCAACATCGTACACCAAGCATAGTTGATACAATAGAGCCTTCAATTATGTTTGCAAAAGACCTTGATGCTGAGATTTCAACTACAAAACAGTTGTTGCTGTCTTATAAAGTTGGGGGGGGGGGGGGGGGGGACCTTGACGACATTAAATAAATCGTACAATTCAAGAAAAGACAGTAGTCATTCAAACGCAGCACACCTTTAGATTGAATCAAGGGGCGCCAATGCCATCTTTCCTCACGGATATATATGAAGTCAAATGAACCAAGATTTGTAAGATAAAAATTCTATATGAAATGACTTGAACAGTTAAATACAGATACTTGCAACCTCAAGTTCTTAGGACAGTTTTTTTTTTTTTTGGTATAGAATGCATTTTAAAATAGTAAATGGATAAAGAATATTTGGTTAAAAATAAAGATTTTTTACGTGTAATATTATTTCATTGAATAATATATGGTTAAAAGAATAAAGAGAGAAACGTATTTTTAAAAAAAATGAGAATCGAAGGAGGACTTTATATTTCACATGGCTAGCATAGCAAATGAGAAAGAACATACTACTAGAAAACACGATATCAACGATAGAAGATTTTGTCATTGATGCCCTCATTCCAGGTGATAACAATAGTTTTCAACGAGAATTTTTCGTTGATAAATTTCGTCGGTAAAAGCTTGGTCAGTAATTTACCTACAGAATAATAAGAATAATAATAAAATTAATAAAATTATAAATTTGTGGGTTTTATATAGCTTAGAAGTTGATATTTTCCATTGACAGTGAATGCTGGAAATAACGTCAGAGACAAAAAAAATAGAGATTAATTGATTATTATAAATAATCATGGTATTTGGTGTGGACTAAAATTAGATTTTTAGTGATTGTGATAGAAGTTTTTGAAAAGTGTGGTTGAAAAACTGTGAGATCGATGAAAAATGTGGTTAATATTGATTGTTTAACTTTGAATCGAATTAAAATTTGATTTTAATCCGTACCAAACATGGCCTATAATGAAAAAGGCTATCATAGAAATGCAAGTTGTAACATGAGTTCAAATGTGAAAATAAAACAAAAAAAATTGCGCAATATTTTATACTTTATAGGTTATTTTTGAAATATAAATAATCGAACTTGAAAGAATCATGGACCCGACCAAAATCAATCAATTTTGGTCCAATTTGCTTCATTAGGTTATTTTTAAAATATAAATAACCGAACTGGACTGAAACATGGACCCAACCAAAATCGATCAATTTTGGTCCAACTCGCTCCAAGTGAAGTAACAAAAAGAAAAGAATCAATTTCTTAGAAATGATCATTCATCAACAATTCGTACATTTTTCCACGATCTCCACTATTTATTTCATTTTTCAAAACTTTTAGTCATGTTACCTTCATTATACTCGTGTCTCAATTAAATTGAGCGTTGTCAACTCGATCACAAATAGACAACAAATAAAAGTTTCAAATATTTGGAATTTCCACAAATTTTGATACCATTATACATCTTACACACGCACACTTCCGTACATTGCTTTAATGCACAATTTACAAGTTTCACATGCACATCCAGATGTACAGCACTGGTGGGCAACTGCAAACCATTCTTTCTACCCACCAAAAAAACAACACTAAAAATTACAAATACGATATTACAACCCGGATTAGGCATCTTGACATTGAAATCATACTTTTTTTCTACTCATGGATCACCTCAATTTAAGTTTTTTACATATGGGCATGCTTGAATCAGTATTAATGAAGAATTTGCTGGATACTGTTCACTTGTGTGTGTGCTAAACATGCTCTATATGTTAGATTCTTGAAGTGTACTAGGATTGAGCTGTACGTGGTCGGACCAAGACCTGTACACCGCCCCTAAAAGTGGCAGTGAGGCCGGGAGAGAACTGCGGAGTGGTCTGCAGTTGGGCTAGTTCAATACGAAATCTCCTCAGCAATGAAAGTGCAACGCTAATGAGCTCCACAAGTGCCATTTCTTTACCTAAACAAATCCTAACTCCAGCTTGAAAAACTGGGTACTTGAAAGGGTTTTCTTGAAAGAAAACGCCTTCGTCCTTCAACCATCTTTCTGGCTTGAATTCCAAGCAATCTGACCCCCAAATCTCTTCCATTCTGCCCATGGCATAGGGATGGTAAGTAACCCTAGTGCCCTTTTTCACGAAAGTACCATCTGACAAAATATCGTCTTCTAAACAGAATTTTGAATCAAATTGGATTGGTGGATACAATCTCATGCTCTCATACACTGCAGCACGCAAATAGTGAAGTTCTTTGAGTTGTTTGTAGCTTGTGAGTTTTTTGTTTTGGCCAATTACTCGATCAGCCTCGACCAGAATAGCTGCCTCCACCTCGGGGTGCTTTGCCATCAACCAGAAAAAGCTCGTCAAGGCTGACGCCACCGTGTCACGGCCAGCCAAGAGGAAGCTTATTACAATATCCCTAAGGTACTTTTCATCACTGACAGTGCCTATAAATCTTGAAAGAAGATCTTTCTCCTCGGAAAACCTGAATTTTCGCCTTTGCCTAATGACTTCATGAGCTAACAAGTTGATTATCTTGATTGCGTTATGGAGTTTTTTCTCGCTTCCAATATTGAACAACCTCTTCATCTTCCAAATAAGTGGCGACGCCGTCATGGCTCTTTCAGCCGACAGCTTCGATGCTAGGTCGAAGGCGGCTGCGAATTTTGTTATTGGGAGGGATAGATCAAGACACTTTGGGTCCAACCCAAATGAAACTCTGCAAATACTATCAAAGGAAAATCTTTTAAAAACATCTTGTAAATCCAAGATTCCATCTTCTTTACCCGCGACAGATGCTAAAAGGGGCAACAGCCGTTCGTCAATCTCGTGATGAACAACTTCGAAAGCGTATTTTTGTATTGACACGCGACCAAGTTCAAGACTGGTCATTTTTCTTTGAAACTTCCACAAATCACCATCCACGTTGAATATGCCCCTGCCCAAGAAATCACCCAAGATTGTGGAAAAAGGTTTTCCTTTTGGGAAATTATCAAACCTGGTTTTTAGCATATATTCAACGTTGTCGGGATTTGCTGTTATAGTATTACCAAGAACATGAATATGAATCGTGCGAGTGGGAGATTTTTGAAGCAAATGAGTGTACCAATCACAGAGATTATCAAATTGGATTTTCCAACTTGAATTAATGTACGTTTTACAAATCTCACAGTTGCAATAAATCCTTTTCTTCAGGATGAAAAGGGCTAAAAAGATAATCATGATTATAGATAAGAAGATAAGAATCCAGGAGTAACTAAAAGACTGGAACCACCAAGAAAATGCAGACTCCATGGACAAAAAAATTAAAGGATAAAAATAAAAGAATTGATAGCAGAAGATTAAGGAGAGGAACAAATTGACATAATGAATGAAAACTACATATGTTTTAATAAAAAGATTGCATGTTCACACACATTGAAAGGAAGTATATATAACACTGGCCATTTACTAATTTATTTTGTTTAAAAATAATATTTCAGAAGAAAAAAAAAAAAGAGAAAGGAATATAAGCACGAATAACTCGTGAATAAAGGGAAAACTTATCCCCGTGCAATTATTCTTTTTCAGTACCTTCCACTGCGTAGATAATAAGGAATCACACACTGAAATGTGTGGCTACTGGTGGGACATTTTACGATGCTAAGGGTGGACTTAGAACCCGACTTTATAGTGCTGTAAATATTTTTTTAGGACGATTTTATAAAGTAAAGGAATTGATGAAATTATTCTTTGTAATTAGGAATGAAAGCGGTACTTTAATATTCTGATAAAATAATCTAACTGACGATAAACGGAAGGGAAAGTGATATTCTTTATTAGCATCACCGCGTTTGGTGAAATGTATTTAAAAATAATGGCCAGTATTTACATAAGTCTAGTTCGCCACCTTTAAGTATGACGCGCATAAAAAAATACTCTTTACATGTAGCGAAATATAAGGTTTAAATAAATTCCTTGAATTGTTAAGATGTCAAATCTCCCTTATTATTCCATTTTAGTATAAGTGACAATTTGAAATCGTTCATGTTGGTCAATGTTCCAATTTAATTGAAAGTCTTTCTCGATAACGATCAAATCTATTCTCCATTTATCTCTCGATAAAAGATGCAAACATAATAAATGTATTAACAAGCACTAGAACACCTATTGAAACCATATAAAACATAGATATATATCTCTATCCTCTAACGAAACTTACAATATTTATTATATTATGCTTAAACCATATTATCTCTCTCGATAACAATAAAATTGGTGATGAAACAATTGAAAAGAACGATAAAACGATAAAAAATATTCATAAATCAAATCAAATTAAAGTCAAAATAATTGATTAAAAACTAAAATATCATAATAAGTGTTCATCTTATCTTAACAATGTATAAAACTAGCATAACATATTGAAATTACAAGAAATCATATTTAAGTGAAAAGATATAACCCGAACTTTTGATAAATTGAGATATGAAGATGAATCTTGAAATCTTGAATCTTTTCAATGGTTTCTTGATGAATCTCCAATTGTGCTTTCTCTTCTTTCCCAAAAAAATTAGGTTTGAATCTTCACTTGATTGAATTCTTGCAAGTCCGCTTTAATTATCTCACAAAAATTATGAATTTATGAATTTTTACAGTCAATATTTTGACCATAACTTTCTCTCTCGATATCCAATAGAGGTAATTCAAAGTGATTTGGAAACCTAGCTTATAGGGCTACAACCTTTCTAGAAATAGAAGTTTTCCAATTAGAACGTTTACTGTGGTAAAAATGGGTCTCAATATTCGGATAAAAATCTGGAATATAACTTGTGCGATTGAAAATTGATTTTAATAATATTTTGATCATATTACATTTATTTTTGAGTTCTAATTCCATCCAATTATCTCCTAGCAACCACCAAAGTATCATCTTGTGGTCCGAATCAACCGGTGAATTTGCAATTTGATCATCAAACTTTGTATTTTGCCTATTTTCACCATTTTTCGCTTCTTTCTTTTGATTCCTCATTTTACCATTGAGTTTTACCTATATCTTCTATATATAAAAAGTGTCTATTTAACGGAATTTGTTGGTTTAACGGAAAAACTAACGGAATTTCTTGATTTAACGGAAAAACTAACGGAATTTCTTGTTTTTAACGGAAAATCTTTTTTCACAACCCCCTACTTTCAAAATTATAATTAAATAACAAAAATAATAAACTAGCTTTTGATAATTCCTTCAAACTAAAATATCTTGGAGCTAACTTATCTGAATCGACCTTTTCTCAAATCTGATTTACATATCTAATTACGATTTATCCAACGAGACCAATATTCATATATTTACGATAACTCCCATCAATATCTAAATATTTGACACAAATAAAATATAATTTGATAAATGTATCATTTAGTCCCTAACTTTCAAAATATTAAAATATAGTATATAAAAATTGAATTATATTTTATGAAAAAATTTGGGGTATTACATTCTCACCCCCTTAAAATATTTTCGTCCTCGAAAATTTACCCGTCACTTACCAATACTAAGTCTAACACATGATATACATATATTATCGTAATACATATAATACTTTAGCGATAAAATGAATTGTATTATTATTTAAAAAAGAGTAAAGACTTAAGTCATGCAAAAAGTTTAAACCTCCATTTGTTTCTCATTAAAAACGCATAAAAATGAAAAATATGACCGTTATCCATCACATCAATCTATCAATTTTGAATTTCTATTTCTTGTGTGGGGTCCAATAACGGCTATATTTTTCATTCTCATTCTACATTAATGAAAATCAAATGGAGTCTAAGTAAACTCGTCTTCTTACCCTTTAACATACCTTGAGTTTTCTGTTTGTGATTTTGGGTTGGAAATGACAGCGAGAAGCATTTTATTTAATTATTTATCAATTATATAAACATTACATAATTAATTATTTAATTAACTAAAAAAATTACATCTTTATTAATAACAAATTAATTCTTAAACAAAACTATTAAATATAAACTAAGCAAACGTGCATTGCACGTTGCTTACACCTAGTAACATAAAATACAACAATTTAGGACATATTTTATCAGAAGAACTATCAAATAGCGCTATTTTAGACCCCGAATAAGGGTATAAAATACACTTATCACATTTTCTGCTTGAGTTTTTACTCTTACTTTGGACCTTTTTTTTTTTTTTTTTTCTTACGTCTAGTCTGATTAACCAATGATTATGAGCTTTCAATTTTTTGCTCTTGTTTTCTTTTTCTAATAAAGTCTTGCACCGTGACATACGGACCTATTTTGACACGTCTACTTTTAATCCTTGAAATGTATTTTTAAATTAAATTAACCAAGTCATGAATTGGTTAAATTTTCAAATCAAGATTCACTAACACTTAATATTTATGAAAAAAATTAAGGTTGAACTCTCTTACATTTCACGTTTGATGTTAATGTCCATATTCACGGTTTCTGTCAATAGGAAAGCCAGGTTCACATATTTAATTATTTTTTTTGGGGGCGCCCGGGGGGGGGGGGGTATGACCTCACCTTTGAAAGTTAGAAAGCGAAAACCACAAAAGATTACAGAAAACAACCGTAAACATCCCGATATTTATCAAACTGCAGGCATGCAGAGAAAGTGCAGATGCACTCGACATAATAATACTGATGTAGAGTAGTGCCAATGGAAGCGTGAGAGCTTGAAACCACGAACAAACATTCTAGATTTCATTCATTTACTCATGAAAAAAATAAAAAAACTATGAATGAAAGACTCGTAGATTTCACAAAATACCAAAAATTCGGACACATAAGTGAAAATAATCAATTTTTCATTTCTTTAAATCTCATCTTTCAAAAGATTTGAGTGATCTTATTTTTACAATAAAATGAAATCATATTTTATAAATTTTCCTAAATATCATAATAAAAACTCTTAAAGTCAGATATTAATTAAAAACTACCTTAAACAAAACCTGAAAATTTAAAGTATTATATCCTACATAAATAAAAGAGTTACTTGGTGGTTACTGTTCATAAATCGAGCTGATCTAAATGGCTTTATGGATCGGTTAAGCCATCTAAGCCGTTTTTTTTTTTCTTTTTTTCTTTTATACGTTTGATTCAATATTTTTATGTCTCGGCTCGGCTAGCTGTCTTGAGTTTTTTTTTTTTTTTAATGGCTCAGCTCGGCTAAGCCAAATGTTGAAGTGCGATCATAATAAATATATGATCTATGTCCTGTCTGTTTTTTTTTTTTTTTTTAAAGAATAGAGAGACCTTCAAACGCAAAGTCTAGAAAATAAGTTTTGAATCAAATATCTTAATATTCTTTTTGTCACCTTTCATCATTTCAAGTGTTTTAAGTTTAATGTAATTAATGTTTAAAACAATTTTTTTATATATATATTTACGCTATTAGATAGCCCACTATACTGTGGCACGTGCATTGCACATGTGTGTTACTAATAATATTAAATCTTAAAATTGCTGAGATAAATAATTTGCAGGCATCAAATCCATAAATATGTTGGGGGACTAAGAACCTCACACTTGAACGTTAAAAAGCCAAAACCATGAAAGATTACAGAGCACAACCATAAATATCCGATAATTTGCGTGCATCAAATCCATATATTCATATATGGTAACAGATGATGACCGACTTTTCCGGTCTTTAGCGTTTCCTGCGAGGCATGTGATGATGTGAAATTTAGTTACAACTTACAACTTATATTCTTATGTCTGTTTTTTTCTTGTCTATATTGTCTTGTACCAATTTAGCCTAATCTATTAGAGATTTCTTGTCGGCTTCAATGAATCTTCACATGTTGGAAATAGAGAAATTACTATTTTGTAAGTAATATTAAATTTAATGTCAAAATAAGTAACAATAAATTAATTTTTTTGGAAAATAAAATTGTCTTGTTTCTAAAGTTAGGCAAACATACATAGACATTACACAATTAAGTGTTGACACAATATAATTTCGATTCTAGTGTTGATACATAGCCAAATAAGGAGAGAAGTAGAAGGAAACTCCAAGTTGTAGAATTCTTTTGGGGTGGTTAATTATTGGTACCAAATAACAAGCATGTCTAAATCTTTTTAAGAAAAATTTATAAGGTTTTATTTTCGAGATTCAACTAGAAAAACAACTATTCCTACCTTGATTGAAGAAAGTTATGTAATAGTTTGTTCGTGGCGCAAATGGTCCTTCCTCTACGTGTTGCTGCGAAAATGGTTCCTAACCTTCAAATTTTGACGCAAACATTCCGAACATTTCACTTAATCGGCATAGTTGATCCTTTTAGATAGTTTGTATTCAATTGACAACTGAGAAGGTTGAACTTTTGATAATAGTACTAAATTATCCTTATTTTTAATTAGGGTGAGTTTAAGCCACATTACTTTGGAAGAATGTATTCTGGAATAGTAGATTGATGGAGAATGTGTGGTTGAAAAATAAGGAAAAATTATTGATGTGATGAAAAATTTTATTTTATTGAAGAATATTTGATTGAAAATAAGTAGAAGAATGAGAATGAAAAATTTAATTTGGCTTAAACACACCCTAAATAAAGAAACTAATAAAATAAATAAATAAGTGAAAAAGAATAATAATAAAAAAAAAAGGACAATTTATCCTACTAACCAATCTCTTAGAAGAGGATCTTCTATTCAAACGTGGATTGTTTAAAAAATAAGTGTTATATAACCAAAATAAAAAGAACTCAAAAAATGTCTCTAATGCAAGTTGATGAGAACTCTATCTAATAGATATAGAAAAACTTGCAATCCATGTACAATTGTAATCTAATGAGTAGACACTCAAGTTCAAAGTTGATTTTCGATGCATTTTATAGATTGGTATCTGTGTTTATATTTTCTTAAAATAATTATAAACTCAAATTTATATATCTGCATATAAAATATAGTTTTATTGAGAGTAAATCCTAAAATAAGTTTCAAGAAACTCGCTATTTTAACTTTTAAAACGGAGAGTAAATCAGACTCTTACATTATAATGACTGTATTTAATAAACTGGAGATTTTAATGTTTTGCTTCTTAGATTATTCAAATAATATTTAAATTGATTTGTCATTGACATATAAAAATATGTTAATAAAAAACGAGACATCACTAAGAATCTGTTTGGGAGAAATTTTTCTCCAAATTTTAATTGATTTTGTTATCGTTGGTAGGGTCAGTAGCCTGACATTTTTGACTTCTCGCTCACAATGGTGGGACCCAGACTGTCAAGTAACGGTCAAGTAATCGATTTTTTGGTCCAAAAAATTGGCTCCAGACAAGGCCCAAATTTCCTTTAAAAAAAAAATGAATAGTCAAAATAGAGAATATTGTTTGAGTTTATAAAAAAAATTATATCCTCTAAATTTAAAGATACTTCCTACTATAAATAAAATTATCTTTATAAAAAAAAAATAGAGAGTTTATTGAAGATCATACATCACATTTTTTTTTAAAGCAATTAACAGTTACATTGAAAATGCTCTTATAAGAGACTAGTTGTTAGGATGAGTTGACTTTTCTTTTTGTATTGTTCTTTTATTATTTACTAGTGAGGGCACGTGCAAGGCACGTGCTGTAGTATAGTTGGCTACGTAATAGTGTTGACAAATTTTTGGTTATTGTTGAGACATCATGCATTTTGGATTCATGTGTCTAAACAAAATGACATAAGAACACAACTCCACAACAAAAAATGCAAAAACTATTTTCTTTGAATATCACACATGTTCCTGAATGTCATCACTTGGAGCCAGTAAATGAGAAGGGTAAAGGAACTGGAATTGGAACATTGATGCCAACCTGAGGTCGGAGCAGAACCACTTCACATCAGTAACAGAAACTGAAAACTAAAATTATAAAAATAGGGAAAACAATCAATGAATTTTGTTCCTAGGAAGCAAACTTTAACTAATCTGAAAGCTGATCCAATATTAACATATTCTATTGATACAAGTTCCAGTATATTTGACATGGAGATGTAGCAAGAACAAAATGATGCAAATTTGAAAATTTAGGCTCAGCATAGACTATCCTTTCAATCTTGCAATATCGTTTAGTTAAGTGAGATATATTAAGCAACATAGTGTGATACATGGTTTGCTTCTATCTCAGTTTGGAATTTCCTTGCACTACACCGGATGTAGTAAAATGAGCCGTACTGTTCCTGTATCTGGAAATTTAGATACACATTGTGAGATTCAAATAAAAAACAAAGAAAGAGAACTTGATGATAAAAGAGAGATGAGAAATAGGAAATGCTTATTTTTGTTGACTATGTTTATGGCTTCTTCTAAACTGTCTGCCTGAGATGAGAAACAAGAAATATGTAACTCTCAGCATTTACACATGTTCAGTTTAGTTGGAATTGGATCAGGGTAAGTAATTGAGGGTGGAGAGTCAAAGTCGCTTCCTGTGGTGGCTGACAGGGAGACTTTTGCTTTGAGCTCTAATTACAAAATATTTGGATAATGTATCTTGATGAACCAGCTAACTTGCTAATCTTAAGAAGTTGAAAAGTCAACAAAAAGTGGCATGATACAAAAATTGAGTGCAACAACCCTCGTGTGACCATACAGGTTGTTAAAAGAACATGCAGTGACTAAATGATTTATAAGCAGGAAAACCCAATTCCAGAATTAGAAACAAGCATCATCTATCAAGTTCAACTGTTCACTATGCACTGACCTTCAACCTCATCAGGTCTTTCCACTTCATCAGTTTCAAATCTTCTGCCATTACACTAACTTATGTTGGAGCTCAATTGCCATTCATACAAATGAAGAGTAGTTTATTTTAATGGTGAAATTCAAAAAAAAAAAAAAGTAATGAAAAACAATAAGTACTACATAACTATGGTTTTAAGAGTAAAGTACCTACAGGCTAACTGTAAACATAAGTTGAAACTTTAAACTATAGGAAGTCTGTAAAGACAAACTTGGCAAGAATGTGTACAATTCAGAAAAATCTTTTTGGCAATAAATAAGTAAAAATGTGTTTCTCTTAACCTTTTATATTTTCACTGGTAAAGAATAGGTAACCATTTTTTAGTATAAATTCAGGCTCTTACTGCCATTTGATTATCAGTAAAAATGATATGATGGGGGAATTTTCAAATCCAAGGAAGTTAAAGAAGTTTCGTGAACTCGATAATCCTAATCCAGAAGGCCAAAATCTGTACTTATTTAATATTTTAAAGCTCCAGAGTTTGTTTATTTCAGTATATGATTCATATTGCACTCAACAATTATCTCACATTACAATCATAATTCCAATTGTATAAATCGTAGATATAATTGCAAATTGAAATTCACAAAATAAATAAATCTACCAGAGACCTAATCCATTATATTGAACACGAGCATTTTTTTGATAAACAATTACACAATTTTACCATTACTGTATCAGTTAAATTTCTTCTGACAAGTTGGCAAAATCCAAAACCTACTCTTACTTATACTTGCAATCCTTAGTGAACAATGAAAGCTACTAAAATAATAGTAAGGAAAATTTTCAAAACAGACAACTATGGAAAGAAATAAGTAAAACCAATCAGGAAACCTTTCAAAAATATTTCTATTTTCCTGCATAAAGTGAATATCAAGATTATGGAAAGTCTTCAATAATATCTCTAAGGATCTCTATCACACCATTCTTGTGTAGTGTTGTGGGAATTAGGTCTGACATGTTTAACACTTCCTATTTGAGTTGGTTTTGAGCACAACCTGGTCCCAATTCCCTCTCATTCACATTATAGGGCTACCAAGTTCCTAATTATCAGCATCATCTAATCTCTTCAAGTTACCATTCAACATTGCGCCCAAATGACTAAGAGCGTGTTTGGATAAGTTTTAAAATTAATAGGGTGTTTGATACAGATTAAAATCAGATTTAAATTGAAAATATAGCCGTTATTGTTGACTTTTATTAGACGGGTGAGACCCAATAAAGACCATATTTTCAATTTTAATTGGATTTTAAGCCGTACCAAACAGACTCTAAGTAACTCCTTAATATCGATATAAGTATCTTATTCTCAACTTTAACCAATAACAACATATTTATTTTAGAACTAAGAAAACTTTATAAACTTAGTCAAGCACGTTGTAAAACATCATCATCATATGATCAATCATCACTCCAGTAATCTTCCCCCTCTCCACATACTGCATCCTTGAGGCCTTGAGGCTTCTTAACAGACATTGATTACATTCCCACATTAATATCAATCCGATATTTTAAGCACCATCTCACGTTAAGGGGAAATGGCCTAGAGAGACACAAAAGTCGATCTTTAAAGTGATTTTGCAAGAATTATGCTACATTTCCTCTGTGTAAATGAGCCATTACACTTCCCAAAAAATAATTGATTATTAATTCCAATCTAGAGGTGCCTTTATTAAGAGTTTAATGGTTCTTTATTTTCTACCTCTTCTATGTGATTCCACTAATATAGATTTGGGGTCGGAATCTAAATAGTTACACTGTTCAACGCCTTTTAGGCTTTTATTGAACACATCTTCTCACACTTTTTTTGCTTGATCATGAACTAAGACCAATCATTTAATGTAGATGTAAAAGAGTACTACTTTCTTATTGGAAAATGCCACCAACTGACTTTAAACAAATGTGTAGCATCAGCTATAGATATCAACTGAAGGAGTCTGTAGAAAAATGTAGATACCAAGTCTTGCGCCTCTTGGAAGTCTGTAGAAAAATGTAATTTTGAGATAAGTACCTGAAAGCCTTGTTTCATGAGTTCTGTTGCTGGCATTTGAGAAATGTTTCAGCTGGATTTCCAATAATTGATGATATGATTGAGCCCGTGGAGTCTTGTAGTTGAACAACTGTTGTTGCTTTGATAGATTGGAAGTGGAATTAAAGTGGATGGCTGCACCTTTGCATCATAAAAGGGCTTTGCAACTTGCTGAGATGCCTGTAGATCCGACAAATTAGCTCAGAGATGTTCGTATATTAGCATGTTGCACTTGCAAATATAAATTGTCAAGAAAATTACGTAGTGTACACTTTTCCACATAATAACCAACAAACAACCAAAGAATTCGAGTAAGGAAGAAAAGTGCACGTTAGAGTGATACAAACCTTTTCAAGATCGTGACTCTAGTAACTTTGATTGCTAGTTAAAGACAAAAATGGTGCTAGCTTTTCTTTAGAGGCCTCATTCATGTAGCTGCAAATACACACAGAAATGAATACATGGTAGACCTTATAAAAAATATTAGTGCTTCTCGAATAATGAAGAAAATATTCACCTGGCATTTGTTACGAAATTATTGAACACCAATCGAGCAAAGCTTTTCTGCACAAGCTGCAGTTATGAGGTAATATGTTAAATACAAACTTCTTCATAATTGATCAATCTTATAAGAAGAAAAAATATTTGCAAATGGCACTTTTATTTAAATTTCTACCGTTGCTTGCTAATTACCTTGTTATATGGAGAATGAAAGACAAAGTATTCAGCATCAGCAACTGAAAATGGTTTGCCCTCCAACTTTTCATACATATAGAAGCAAAATGTTTAAGATAGAATTACAAGAAGGTTTAAATTTTAAGAGAATAACACTTTATCTTGGCATAAGCTTATTTGTTACAGAAGTGCTATGAGATAGCAAGTCTGAGAAAGCTTTCCGTCGACAAGCTATAAACATAATTTTAACCATATCAGAACTGAACAGAGTACAATGGAGCAAATTTGAAGTAGCAGTGCATGATTTCCAAAACATCAATCACAAGTTTTTGTTTGTTTTTACTTTTTATTAGTAGTGACATTCAGCATATGCACAAAAAACTGAAAGGTTTTTACATGTGCGAAAATTAAAATATTGAAATTAGTAGACGCTTCAAAGATGAGAATTACTGGATATTTACTGGCAAGATTAGGCTTGTAAAAATCATAGGCACGAGCCATATTGGGCTAAGAACTTGACAAAGAGTTTGACAACTTCCAAAAGTTCTGACCGAAATGGAAATTATCACATGTGGAAGATTGGAGAAACGTACCTCAGTGGTGACCTCGTATTTGGATTAATTAAGAATCCAGGGACAACAGCGACATCACTGCACATGTTATGCACCCTATATAGAAGGCATGCATCAATAGCATAGATATTGAAAGACCACAAAAATAATAACAAATAACCAAGACTAATTTATCGAAATTGCGAACTGGTACCAATAGTTGCTTAAATTGTGCAGAATTATGATATAGCCAAATATGCTATAGCTAATGCAACCACAAAATGACTCTTAGTGTTATATAGTTGAGATAAACACCACATGTCTTGTTAAAATTAAGAACAAGCAATTACCATAGGTTTTTCCTATTTCATTTGTTGTGCATATGTAACATTAGCCTATGGAGGGATTTTCAAAAATATTCATTATTATAGTGAGTAAAAAAAAAAAAAAAAATCTCTCCAAATTTTCCGGAGACATGGTGTCCGGACACGACACGGACACCATGTTCGTGTCCGCGTCGTGTCCGGACACGAACACACGGTGTCCGAGCATCGTCCGAGTCGTGTCCGGACATGACGCGGACACGGACATGGTGTCCGACTCATGTCCGGACACCATGTCTCCAAGAAAAACGGAGACAGACACCATGTCTCCGAAAAATACGGAGGTTTTTTTTTTTTTTTTTCTTCAAGAGCATAATTCCTTCAAGAGTATAATTCCTAACATGGAAACTATAAATAACCAACAAATTAATTTCTGAATTTACATAGAAATCATCAAAAAATTATAATTTTTTTAAAGAATCTAACAAATCATCAAAAAAATTCTTCTTAGAATAGGCCCACAGTTTAGAGAGCGAAGAAATTCAAGATTCAAATTCATCTAAAAGACCCGTCACAAATAAAATTCAAAATTATAAGGAAGATTGCAAAATAGATACTCACATTTGATGGACTAGACTGTGCATGAACTGGAGGTTTGTTCCGTTAGAGGGAGAAAGAGACGAGTTTTCAAAAATTGATGGATTTGCAGAGGACATAGGAAAATATCCAGCAGTCGGTGAGGTGGTGGAAATTGAAATGTTTAAACGGCGTCGTTTTGGTCGACGATGACGTCAGAAAACTGTATCTTTTAGATGTGTATTGAAAATGGCCAAATGCGACGTCGTTGTGGTTGACGATGGTAGGAGCCAACACGCGTCCCAAAATCAACAGTACCCAAAGAGCCTCTTTTAGTATAGTTAGGATTTATTTAACTAAATTAAGGACATTTCAATTTTTTTATATCATTTGAACAGTCAATTGGATGAAACGTATTTAAAATGATCAATTGCAATTTGCGTCAATTAAGTGAAAGGTTAAGAGTATTTGCGTCAAAATGTAAAGATTAGGTCCCTGTTTAATACACATTAAAATTTTCATTTTTATTATTCTACTCATTTTTAATCACACATTTTTCAATAAAATAATATTTTCCTTAACATCAGTAAATTTTCTTTCTTTTTCAACCATACATTCTCTATCAATCTATTATTCCAGAATACATTCTTCCAAAATAATGTGACTCAAACACACCCTAGGTATCATTCAAAGAACAACTCCGTAAATTAGAAAGCATCGACGCCAATTTCTCTCTTTTTCGAATCTTTCCTCTTACTAAACTCCTTGCATCATTGCATGTGTTATGATACCCACATTGTATTATATAGCACATACCGTTTAGTATATTGTTTAAGAATAATACATTTGTCTCGCATTTAATTATGTAGCACATATATGCCGAGTACTATATTGTTTAATAATAACACAACATGTGATATGTAGGGTCGTAGGAGTATAAATGATCGTACTCTAGTTATTAAACTAATGATTAGATGGATCAAATTATGTGATTGTAAGACTTTAAAGTTGTGCTCCCTATTTTTTAATTAATCGAAATAACAAACGACAAGAAGAATAGTTATTTCTCATAATTTAAAGTATTAACTATTTAAATTGTGATTCCTCTATTTTTTTTTCCCTTCGTTAAGTAATATAAAGAATATGTGATTAATAATATATAATTCTATAAACAATTTGGTACGCCGTGAATTAAGGAGATAATTAACATCTGAAACACCACAATGATGATTACACAATTGATTACACTTTTTAACTGTTCGAGACAAAAAAATAAATAAAAAAGGAGATGGGGTGATAATTGTTATGTTGTGGAGCTTAATTATGATCGATATGTGGAGCTAGTACGCGGAAGATAGGGTGTGTGCTTTTATAAGGGCTTAATATTGTCATAAAAATAGAGATATCAAAGAAGTTATGTTGTACGTACAATTTTTTGTCATAAACTTTTTTCATCATCGTTTATAGTGTAACGTGGCTAAAGAAGATGTAATCTCGACGAACCTCTATAAATCTTGTATTTTTCTGCCATATGGTATAGAATTGGAATTTTAAATTCTCAACCATAATAAAATGATTAAATAACAAATATAAGTTGAACACATGTAGAATGATCGCATCAATCCAACAAAACTAATGTGGTTGTTGCGAGTGGGATTGTTTTATTGTTTGTGGTCCACGTTGGATTCCATTATTTTTTTACTATTTAATTCAGCCCACGAGGGCCTAAAAGAAAAAAAAAAAAAAAAAAAAATTTCTTTTTGAGAGGATTCTTCTTCTTGAAAGTTTTTTTGTGGTGAATTTTTCTCTGCAATTTTGTTTAGAAGCTTGTTTGATGTAATAAAAAGAAAATTATTTGTATTTAATGCGATATTTTATGATGCAGAGACAAGTATGGTGGGCGAAAATAGTGGCATTATATGGTTCAGATAAATTGATGCACCTTTTGAAAATGAAGCTAAGACGTATGAAAAACTTTATGACCATGTGATTTTTATGTGGATAGTAAATTTATGTCACCTTTTTGGACCACTCATTACTTTTATTGTTTTGCTTCATTAGTTCCAGAGAATACTTCTAGAATTAGTGATCAACTTAATGTTGATTGAATTGGTGGTCTGAACACTTTACTGTATTTTAGTGTTTCTATTTATTCGGCTATCTTATTTTACGGTGAAATAAGAAATCAACCGTTATATTTTGAGTTGTATTAAAGTAGAACGTCTAAGTTCAATGAGACAATGCCTTTTAACTTCTTCAATTGTGATGATTGTAACAAAGACATATGAACTACACACTCAGTCGAGGCAAGTCAGGCTCTAAAAACTTGGCGAATACATTGATCTTTTCCCAACTACCCACCATTCTCACCCCAGCATCATCTCTCCCTTGTGAAGCCCCAACACTTTCCCTCCGTATGAACCATCACGTTTATGATTTGTGGTCCTCCACCTTGCCTACCCATGAACCATCACCTATACAATTTGGGTTTCTTGGTTATGGTGTTTGGCATTAACCCTAACTACTCGAGAATCGGATTGTGAAAATAGTTTCTTCAGTTAGGATTTAGGGTATGCAGTTGTGGTGGGCTGGATTTAGAGGTGACAATTGAGCCGAGCGGGCGAGCCTTAGGGTATGCAGTTGTGGTGGGCTGGATTTAGAGGTGGCAATTGAGCCGAGCGGCTCGTCGGCTCGCTTGCTCGGCTCGTACTGTTCACACCCACGAGCCGCTCGGGCTCGTATGCTCGGCTCGTCAGCTCGCCCGCTCGGCTCGTACTGTTCACGCCCACGAGCCGCTCGGGCTCGTAAAAAAACGAGCCCGAGCACGAGCCAAGCCTGCTCGGCTCGTCACTGTAGACGAGTCGGCTCGTGGGTGATTAAATAAATAAAAAAAAATAACGAGCCACGAGCCGAGCGGCTCGTGGCTCGTCCATTAATTAAAAAAAAAAATTAAAAAGAAAAAGTTGACCAGAACGGTCACTGAATTTATTCAGTGACCGTTTTGGTCCTCGAATTTTATTTTATTTATTTATTTATTTATTTTCTATAAATACCCATCTAAATCAAACTTTTTTTTCCACCAATATCAATCTCTATTATCTCATTATCTACTATATACAATTTATATTCTCCAATATCCATTTATTTATCAACAATATCATTCATTCATTCTATAATCATCTTCTACATTTCTATATTTGTTCAGAAAATGGAATGACAAATACAAAAACATTTATTACTGACGTAGGCCATAGATGGAATTCCACTTACTTATTATTAAAATCATGTGAAGGTTTCGAACATTTAATTACTGAATTTTATAACAATAGGCATGTTAGAGATGAAGACGAAACTATTTTGAATGAAACCGATTGGAATATAGTTCTTAAAATAAAAAAATTTTTGTCCACATTTTGTGAAAATAGTTTCTTCAGTTGGGATTTAGGGTATGCAGTTGTGGTGGGCTGGATTTTTCTTTTTCTTTTAATTTTTTAATTGTCCTTCAAAAAATAGAAGTCACCTAGACTACCTCTAAAATTTAAAGTTATTACCTTTTTGGAAACAAATTATTTGGATCTTCTTTCTCGTAGTTGCTTATAGAGTAAAGAATATATAAAAAAATAAAATATCTTGGCCTTACAAATATGTGAAAGTTATGTATGGCCCCGTTTGATTCCCATTTTTGGGATAAAATGTATTATGAAATAGTGATTTTTATGAAAAATATGTGGTTAAAAAAGTAAGAAACAATTTTTGGAATACGTGTATAATTATTTTATAACAGAATGTGTTGTTGAAAACGAGTTTCCAAATAAATGCATTCTTGAAAAAATAGAACTCAAACATGGTGATAATATGAAATCCCATGATCTCGTTTTAAGGAATCCTTGTTTAACCTTTGATTGCGGTTTTACAATGTCTTTATTAATCGTTGTGGTACCTCACATGACACTTTATCGTACATAAATTACAATATAGTAATATTGTAAAAATGGAACTCAAACATGGAACTCAATATAGTAATATTGAAAAAATGGAACTCAAACATGGTGATAATATGAAATCCCACGATCTCGTTTTAAGGAATCCTTGTTTAACCTTTGATTGCGGTTTTACAATGTCTTTATTAATCGTTGTGGTACCTCACATGACACTTTATCGTACATAAATTACAATATAGTAATAACATTTACTATATTTTTCTTTTGAAAAGAGTGATGATAAGCTAGGTTGAATATGGTAAAATATTAAAGCAAAGTAAAATATAATCTATAGCTAGAATATGACACTTCATACTTTTTAGATTTGATTTGATCAAATAAACATTGAGCCAAGCATGTAAAAATATCATTATGTATTTAGCTATGCGATTTGTCTTTTATGTGGCTTCTCTTGTCATGTTTTATTTAGATAGCAATATTTTCTTTATCTTTAGGTCCACTCCAAAGGGCATACTCCTATATCTGCGTATGCGAAGTCTAATTGAGTCGCAAATAGCTTGTATGATGTCAAAGTGAGAAAAAAAAGAGGAGTCAGATTTGATTGATAACTATATAACCTCTATAAAATAATACTAATATCAATTTATAATTCATATTATATCACAAAGTTTCCAAATCTCTCTATTTAATAGATTTTGCATGATCTCAATTATTTAGAAAAACTATACTATAAATTGAAAGTTAAAGAAATAAAATGCCAAATCAAGAATTATATCACAATTTTCTATTTAAAAATTACAAAGAAAAAGATCATACTTTGATTGAACAATACCCAACATAACACGAGTATATAAAGACTGTATTTCAAATAACAATCGAGTCAAGCATGCAAATCTGCCCTTTTGTAACTCGCATCTCAATTAATGTATTTATTTTACAAGAAATACAAGAACCTTTTTCCTTCTCTAATACGGAAATTCTTTCTCATACCAAAAACTATTAACGCCATATATAAAACTACCCTTTAGTCTATAATTTTTTTTTTTTTTTTATCCATATCTGAAAGTTGCAAGCTGGTTTCATGTCAAAAACGAGAATACAACGTCAAATGTTAAATATGGTATAAAAACATAAGTACCTCGACAGACATCACAAATTCTGACGCCGAAAATAAGACCAATATGTACCACAATTACACAATATTTTTTTATCCCCTCACAACATTTTTTTTTTTTCAAATAGACAACTAATTAATGTACTTGGTGTTGGAAATTGGTTTTGAAAGATTAAAATTTGGTTAAGTGATAAAACCAAAACTTGAAAAGTGACTTTAATGTCAACTTCAGTCAAATATTCGGACTTGATTTGATAGTCAAATTACAAAAGTAAATAGACCAACTTGTTCTACAATCGAGTAGATTGTCATGGTATATTTGGAATCTCAAAACCAATTCAGGATAAATGAGAAATTGAGGTCCAAAGTTGAAAAGAAAAATAGAGGAAGCTGTCTGAAAATTTGACTAAGGCTGTCACTAGCTTATGGCTGGACTGTCGCTCGAGCGACAGGCGAGCGATAAGCTAGGGAAAAAGTCTCTGTTTTTATCGCTCGAGCGAGGCGATGACGACGTGCTAGCGACAAGTGATTGGTGCGACATTTGGCAAGAGTTGTTAAGCTTGAGACGCTATATTTCATTCACAACTCCTCATTCTTTATATATAGGACCCTAAGGATGTCCCAATCTTCACACCAATGATATGTAATCATATAGCATTCATTTCTCTCTTCTTTCTCAACCAAATTCTTGCATTCTTGCTGCATAAATCCGGATTTTCTTCACTTACATACCGGAGTTCGTAAATCAAGTTCTGGTTCGTCGTTTCTTGTGTGTTGTAGTGCTACTCACACAAGAAAAAAGTCGTCGTATTTTGGTAGTTGATTGCCATAAACATATGCACCGTTGCAGGGCAAATTCGATTTAAGGATAAAGTGTTCAACACTTGCTTCGACTTTGATATTATTGTTGTTATACTGCACATTTGGAGGATTTATTTGGAGTCCATTTCCTATTGTTGCTCTGCCAAAATCTCTATAGAATTTTAAAGGTGATTTGATGCATTTCGCGACGTTATTTGTCACTCTATACGCAAATATTTTCCAACAATCCTAAGTCGAATCTCTGTTGGAGTGACTTTGATCTTCAGTTAAATCATGCGTTGATTTAACTTCTTTTACTCTTCTTTTTATTGTTGATCTTTTGTTTGTATAAACAGAAATGGCTTCAGTTTTCAATACTAATACTACTTCGAATATGGGAACTTCGCAAGGAAGTGTTCCTAATGTGGTGATTCTTCCTGTTGTGAATGCCCCTACCAATTCTGTTCCACATGGAGAGAAACAGAAGAAATTCAATGGAACTGATTTCAAAAGATGGCAACAGAAAATGTTGTTTTATCTCACGACTCTCAACTTGGCGAAATCCTCAAATGAATATGCTACTGTCGTACAAGAAGGGAAAAATAATATGGCATCGTTAATTGCTCTAGATGCATGAAACATTTAGATTTTCTATGCAAGAATTACATTCTAAATGGATTAGACAACTCGTTGTACAACGTTTATAGTTCCAAGAAATCTGCAAAGGAACTATGAGACTCTTTGAAAAAGAAATACAAGACCGAAGACGCCGGAACTAAAAAATTCATTGTGGGAAAGTTCTTGGATTACAAAATGGTAGATTCTAAGACCTTCATGAGTCAAGTGCAAGAGTCACATGTTATCCTTCATGATATTAGGCAAAGAATATGTCTCTAAGTAAATCATTTCAAGTGGATACAATCATTGAGAAACACTCGCCTATGTGGAGGGACTTCAAGAACTATCTCAAACACAAGCGCAAAGAGATGAACATTGAAGAACTTGTGGTGCGATTGAGAATTGAAGAAGACAACCGTAGTTCGGACAAGCGTGTTGGATACAACACACGATAAGCAAAATCCATTGTGGTGGAATCCAACAACAAAAGCAAAAAGAGGAAGCATTCTGTTGAGTTTTCAAAAAAGAACACAAAGAAGTTCAAGGGCAATTGCTACAATTGTAGAAAGGCTGGACATCGTTCTGTTGATTGTCGCAAATCAAAGAAGCAAGCTCAAGCAAATATCATAGAATCCGATACCATATCAAATGGTATATCGGATATGAATTTATCGGCGGATGTATCCGAATGTAACAACTTTGGAAACCCCATGGAATGGTGGGTTGATACGGGTGCTACTCGTCACATATGTGCCCATAAAGAAATGCTCACTTTATATACTCCAACTAAGGGAGAAAAGTTGTTCATGGGGATCCTCAACTTCAAAGGTTGAAGGACAAGGTAAACTGATATTGAAGATGACATCGGGGAAGGAACTTAGCCTTAACAATTTTCTTCATGTGCCGGATATTCACAAGAACTTAGTTTCGGGTTCTTTGTTAAGCAAGAACGACTTTAAATTAGTCTTTGTATCGGATAAGTTTATACTTATCAAGAATGACATGCATGTAGGCAAAGGCTATGTAAAAGATGGACTATTCAAAATGAATGTCCTTATTATTGTACCGAATAAATCAATGAATAAAATGTCTCCTTCCGCTTATATTCTTGAGTCGTCTAATATATGACATCATAGATTAGGACATATAAACTTCATTTCAATACAGAAATTGATGAATGAGAATTTACTTCCTAGTATGTATTTTAATAATGAAAAATGCGAAATATGTGTAGAAACAAAATTAGCCAAAATACCATTTCATTCGGTTGAACGAACCACAACACATTTGGAACTTATTCACACGGATATTTGTAACTTAAAGTTCATACAAACGAAAGGTGGTAAAAAGTACTTCATCACATTCATAGACGATTGTACAAGATATTGTTATACATATTTGTTGAGAAGTAAATATGAAGCATTGGAAGTGTTTTAACACTATAAAGCTGAAGTTGAAAATCAACTTGGAAAACGAATAAAAACGATTCGTAGTGATAGAGGTGGAGAGTATGTTGCACCATTTGAAGAATTTTGTGCAGAACAAGGATTTTTTCACCAAAGTATTGCTCCATATTCACCTCAATCTAATGGGATTGCGAAACGAAAGAATTGAATATTTAAGGAAATGATAAATGCCATGTTGATTAGTTCAGACTTACCTCAAAACTTGTGGAGGGAAACTATTCCTTCGGCTAATCATATCCTAAACAAAATACCACACTAGGATAAGGTCGAGTCTCCTTATGAGTTATGGAAAATTCGAAAACCTTCCTACTTTACCTTAAAGTATGGAGGTGTTTAGCGAAGGTACAAATACCTAAGCCTAAACAAGTGAGGATTGGACCTAAGATAATTGATTGTATATTTATCGGGTATGCTACTAATAGTAGTGCATATCGATTTTTGGTTCATAAATTTGAATTACTTGATGTACACAAAGGTACAATCATTGAATCAAGGAATGTTGTTTTCTTTGAAATTATATTTCCTTGTAGGGAAAAGAAAGCAAGTTCACACAAACAAACTTATGATGAAAAAGATAATGAAAATCTTCAAACAAATGAAGAACTAAGGCGTAGTAAAAGACAACGAATTCATAAGAAGTTTGGTCCAAAATTCGTAACTTATTTGTTAGAAAATGATCCTAAAACATTTGATGAAACAATGTCGTTACCTAAAGCGTCGTTGTGGAAAGAAACGGTAAATAGTGAAATTGAATCCATCATGAACAACTACACTTGGGAGTTGGTTGATCTTCCTCTAGGAAACAAAGTTTTAGGCTGCAAATGGGTCTTCAAAAAGAAATTGAAGTCGGATGGATCAGTCGATAAATACAAGGCTAGACTAGTAGCCAAATGATATATACAAAAAGAAGGTCCAGACTTCTTCGATACCTATTCACCTGTGACAAGGATAACGCATATACGTGTCTTGATTGCAATTACAGCATTGCATAATTTAGAAATACATCAAACGAATGTGAAGATTGAATTTCTAAATGGTGAATTAGAAGAAGGAATATATATGGAACAATCGGAATGGTTTCTTGCCCCGGGAAAGGAGAAGAAGGTGTGTAAGCTTGTAAAGTCGCTTTATAGATTAAAGTAGGCACCAAAGCAATGACATGAGAAATTTGATAGAACTATGATGTCAAATGGCTTCAAGATCAATGAATGTGACAAATGTGTCTACTTTAAAATCGCACCTAACGAATATGTGATCATTTGCCTATATGTTGACAATATGCTAATAATGGGAAATAACTTGAATACCATTTCATTAACGAAGAAAATGTTAACGAAACATTTTGACATGAAAGATATGAGAGTTGCAAATGTCATATTAGGGATTAAGATCTCTAAGACGCACAATGGATTGTCATTGTCTCAATCTCATTATATTGAGACTATAGTTAAGAAGTTTAACGCGTATGATGATAATCCTATTAAGACACCATGACTTGGGAGTACATCTAGCCAAGATTACCGGTGAGCCCGTATCTCAATTGGAGCATGCACGTGTTATATGCAGTTTGATGTATGTCACTAACTGCACGCGTCTGGATATAGCATGCATAGTCAACACATTGAATCGATTCACAAGTAGTCCGAACTCTATACATTGAAAGGCGTTGAACCGAGTTCTTAGATACCTAAGATACACGATCAATTATAGATTACACTACTCAAGATATCCTGCGGTGTTAGAAGGATATACTGATGCAAATTGGATATCTGACACGAAGGATTCAAAGTCACAAGTGGTTGTGTTTACTATTGGAGGTGGAGCTGTGTACTGGAAATCATCTAAGCAAACGTGTATAGCTTGATCCACGATGGAGTCCTAGTTTATTTCTTTAGATAAAGCCGGAGAAGAAACAGAATGACTTTGTAATTTCCTTGAAGAAATTCCATGTTGGGGAAAACTGGTACCATCAATTAACATACATTACGATAGTCAATCGGCAATTACAAGGGCACATAATAGCATGTATAATGGTAAATCTCGACATATACGTCAAAGACATAATACCATTAAATAGTTGATATCGAATGATATAATCTCTATTCAATATGTTAGGTCAAAAGAGAATTTGGCGGATCCTTTGACGAAAGGACTTACTAAAGATCAAGTATACCATCTTTCGAGGGGAATGGGCCTAAAGCCTATCGAATAAGAATTACGGAGGAAACCCAACCTTGTAGATTGGAGATCCTAAGATCTTGGTTCAATAGGACAACTAAGTCATAAACGATTTGGGGTAAAACACTTATTCCCATTCCTAAAGTGTAAAAGTGCCATGAGAAGTATGTACAAAGATAAGTAAAAAAACTTTTAATGATTCATGTACTTTGAAGAAGAAAGGTAGGAGATCACCTATGTAAGTGTGAAGTGGGGCCGCTTCTACTAGACTTTGAGGCTTAATTCTTCGAAAGCACTTACGAAACCAAGAGCTGTTCAGGGCCAAAATGGACACAACCATGAGAATCGAAATGGTTAGATGAGTTATGGTGTTAGTACAGTTGCCTGAATTTACATGAACGGTTGGATGGTTCAAGACATCACGTTCACCAACTAGCCTAGTAAATTTGATTGTATTCAACTAAGGAATGTTCAAAGCCAAAAGCCACCTATCCTGATACTATGACTTGTCGCACGAACTCCGTTGTTAGAGTTTGCATTCATTTGCATTTGTTTTGCATATTGTAAAATTTCCATTCATGTGGGAGATTGTTGGAAATTGATTTTAAAATATTGAAATTTGGTTAAGTGATAAAATCAAAACTTGAAAGTGACTTTCGTGTCAACTTCAGCCAAATATTCGAACTTGATTCGACGGTCAAATTACAAAAGTTAATAGACCAACTTGTTCTACTCGTCGAATAAATTGTCGTCGTATATTTGAAATCTCAAAACCAATTTAGGATGAATGAGAAATTGAGGTCCAAAATTGGGAAGAAAAATAAAAGAAGCTGTCTGAAAATTTGACTAAGGTTGTTGCTAGCTTATGGTTGAACTGTCGCTCCAGCGAAAGGCTAGCGATAAGCTAGCGAAAAGTCTATATTTTTATCGCTCAAGCGAGACGATGACGACATGCTAGCCACAAGTGAATGGTGCGACCTTTGGAGAGAGTTGTTGAGACTGGGATGCGACATTTCATTCACAACCCCTCATCCTCTATATATAGGACCCTAGAGATGTTCCAATCTTCACACCAATGATATGCAATCATATAACATTCATTTCTCTCTTCTTTCTCAACCAAATTCTTGCATTCTTATTGCATAAATTCTAGTTTTCTTCACTTGTATAACGGAGTTCGTAAACCAAGTTCTGGTTTGCCATTTCTTGTGTGTTTTAGTGCTACTCACACAAGAAGATAATCGTTGTATTTTGGGAGTTGATTGTCATAAACCATAGGCACCGATGCAGGGCAAATTCGACTTAAGGACAAAATGTTCAACACTTGCCTCGACTTTGATATTATTGCTGTTATACTGCACATTTGAAGGATTTATCTGGAGTCCATTTCCTACCGTTACTCTGCCAAAATTTCTACGTAATTTTAAAAGTGATTTGATGCATTTCTTTGCGTTATTTGTCACTCTATACACGAATATTTTCCAACACTTGGGAGTTGGGTCCCCTTTACTCTTTTAGCATCTTTTAGATATATCACAAGAAGCTTTTAGGTATCCATAATTTATTTTACTATTGTTGTTTTGTTTTAAAAAATAAAAATTTAACAAAAAATTTCTACATCCTAATATTTCATAAAATAGGTAAAATTGTAGAATTTGTCGATCACCTACATACAAACATCGCATTTATATTTATGATGGTTTTGTGTCTTATAGTTCTTTTTTATTTTAGACATTTACAAGTCGCATGTGGCATGTGATACTTGCAACTCATATTTCTAATATTTGTTTGTTAGTTATTATTATGTTATGTTTGATCAAATATTTTTTTATCCACGTATTTTATAAGACATACAAATTGTACACTTTAATTTTAATTTGAGTAGTGCTATGGGTACATTATGACATCCATTAATGTACAAGTAGAATTATCCTTTTAATTTAGCCTTTATTTGCTCTAGTTTAAAATCGGTTGATCCACACTTTAGTCAAATATTTCATGAGACTAACTAATACTATCCATTTATCACCACCCATTTTCATCTGTTTATAATTTAAGTGAGTTATAAATAACTTTCAAATGTACTTTTAATTAATTATTAAATATGCACCAATGGGAAAATGCATGTAATAGCCAACAATTTACAATGATTTTGTTACAAACACAAACCCCTTGTTTGATGCACATTAATTCCACATGAATGTATTTTTTTTGTTTGATGTGATGACGAATATATGATTGAAAAGGAAGAAAAAATTATTAATGTGATGGAAAATATTATTTCATTGAAGAATGTGTGATTGAAAATAAGTAGAAGAATGATAATGAAAAAATGATGTGGCTCAAAAATGAGCTTTTTAAAATCATTTTCAACCATATATTCTTTATGACACTTTTTTTTTTTTTAATCACTTTTCAATTAAAAATCTACGTGTCAAACGAGCTTCAGACATAATTACGTGGATAGTTTATTTCTTGTCCCATCATAGATTCATTGTAGAGCATAACTTGACTGAGAGAAAAACAATTCAATAGTTTATGTGATATGAAATGTTTCTCTAAGCACACAGCAGGTGCGACATTATAATAGATTAGCACATCACAAGATGTATCCTCCTGAAGTGACTGTGATCTACAATCCTCAATTCAGCAATAATTATACATTTACACATTCAATTATGAAAGACTGTGTCTTCCACATGTAGGGTTGATTGATATATATATTAAAAAAAAAAAAAAAAATTTAGAACATATTTGAATAAATGTTGATGAAATATATTATTAAGTTTCTGTTTGAGCTACATTATAATTTTTATTCTCATTCTTCTACTCATTTTCAACCACACATTCTTTAATAAAATAATATTTCCCATCACATAATAATATTTTCTTCTTTTTCAACCACATATTCAACATCACATCATCCAAAAAAATGCATTCTTTCCATTTTAATGTGCATCAACCTGGGGCTGAAAAATCGATAAAAAATTGTGGATCTCACGTGTTGTTCAATAAATAAGCACTTGACGTAATATTCTTTTATTCAAATATTTTTAAACCTTGGTTGAAGAACATCTATCAAAATCATTGCATTCTTCTACATGAAAAGAAGCAAAACTCGAGCAGGACTAGTGGTGGCAAAGGGGTCGAGCGGATCGTGGGCTCGTCCAAGGCGAATGATTTATTTATTTATTTATTAAAAATATTTATCTTAAAAAAAAATTGACGAGCTCGCGAGCCAAAGCTCGACTCGGCCCACGAGTAACGAGCCGAGCTCGTGTGCATACGGGTCGGTTCGACTCGACTCGGTCTATTGCCACCTCTAAATAGGACATTTTTTTTTATCTCCTGTACCATTTTTATCTTTGAATGAGAATGTTCAACAAAAACTAACAAATAGATTCAAATGATAAAACATTATAGATATATTCTATCATTTAACTTCTCATGTTCATTTGAACAGTGAAGAGGATCCTCAACCATTATAGTTCATTTTACATGTGATGTAATTTTTCCTTTCTGGATTCATATCAACCATCAATGGTCCCACAATAGAGTCATATTATCAGATAATCCTACTTTAAACAAGTCTTTGCCCTCCAAATCAAACTGCTCCCCACTAAAATGTTGGCTTGAAATGTGGTAATAACTGTATACTTTAGTGTGATTGACTGATGCCAAATAATTGTAAATCTATGGCCCTCAAAGTAATCAGTCCTACATAGTGATTATTCTCATAGATAGTTGATGTCAAATCAACTTTAACATTGTGATTTTCATAGGACGAGCCGTTTCTAAAGAGATCGAGACATACTATTAACTATAGGAGTAGAACTTATTATAAGGTAAACAATTCATCACGTGCATTTTATGTAGTAACACCTAATAAAGAATTAGAAATGATGTGTCAAAATCAACAATTGAACTGTAATACCGTGATTAGACTAATACGATTTCGACCTCAAGGATGTATCTCAATCACCTAATTTTAAGAGATTTTACCTAAGATGATTTTTTAAAAAAATCAAATTTGCTGTACGAAAGTAGGAACGGTTCTTCGTTACAAGTATGCGTACCTACATGTTCTATAGAACTTTTCAACTTAAAAGTATGATACAGACACCTTTTAACTTTTAGACAAAACTTAAAAAAAAAAAAAAAGCTAAAGTGTGGTATCCAAAAATAATATTCTTCAACTAGCAAGGAAGATCGGAACACGTCGAATAGGTAACTTTGTCTAACGCACGTCAATTTAAACTCTTCAAATTACGCGCGCGATCACAGAGAGAGAGAGAGAGAGAGAGAGAGAGAGAGAGAGAGATTATTTTTGTACTTTTTAATATAGGACATGGTATATACCACGTTGAAAACCTACTCGAGGAATGTTCCTAAAGTATCTCTCAAACATTTTGAATTTAAAAAAAAAAAAAAATTATAATATATATGACATGACATGTGATTTGTATGATCCATGTCATGTGTGTCCAACGAATGTCGAGATTCGGCATGACACAATATGCTCCAAGCACAAACTCAACGATCTAATTGAAATGTACATACATCATAGTTTCTAGCACAAGCACACCAGCGAAAACATTGAGGCGAATTATGGAGGGGCTAAGAGACGAGTTATCACCACTTCATGATCAAGGTGAAAACAACTAGTGGCTATCCTTCTTATAAAGTCTAAAATATCCAGATAAAATATTGGGCTATCCTGCGTTGCACAATTAGACACGCGTTACAAAAAGTTGTACACACCATGCAAATAAATAGGAAAACTTCTTTCTTTTTCCATTGGAGTGAAGTGATCGTACAAAAAAATAATAATAACAAAAAAAAAAAAAAACAAACAGAATCGTGTTCTTAATATATTTGAAATCGGATACAAGAATACTTCCTTATCATTGATCCTTAGCAACTACAAGCAGCCATTGATTTACTTCTTTGTGTCCCAACTTACTCTATCCAACTTTCGTACTTCTATTGAGAAGAGCCTCTTTATGTTGACACAAAATATGGTCAAACTACTTAAAGTCGCCCTTTCTTTAGTTTATCCTCAGACGCCACCTCTACTGGTTAGCTACTTGGCTACACACACAAATTGCACTATATTTATTTTATGGATATTTTGACCTTTAATAGCCAACCACTCAGAACCACAAAGTGCGGCTGGTCTAACCAATGTATCATACAACTTGCCATTTAACTTATAGTGAAATTTCTCTCTTTTTTGCATAGATTTCTTGTAGCACTTATTCATCGTATCCAATTCCACTCCGCTATAATCATAGCATTTCAACCTCATTCAATCCCTCCATCCTTGTTAATAATTAAACTTAGATACGCAAAATAATCACCTTTTAAAACAACAAAATTCGACTATTATCCTTACTTCTCCTACTACTGGAAATAAGCATTGCTTAAAATTCTCGGGGTACTCTTCCGGATTTCAAACTAACGATGTGACCCTTTTTTGTCTAATCAACTAAAACTACATCATCAATGAAAAATATAAACTAAAAGATCTCGTCGAATCTATCACAACCCTGATTGATACATACTCTAGTGATATAGAAATCTCTACTACTATTTTCATTACATATCTCAACCCTGATTGCTCTCTTAGAGATGTTTTTAATAATATTGATATAATAAACAAAATTTTACATCCTTAGTAGCACCATATCGTAGCACTTGTGCACCTAGTCATATAAGAAGATGAGGAAAATCATTGAGACCTAATTCCATAGAGAAGAGGTGAAGTTCTAAAAATTGGAATACTTAAAAAAAGGGCTATCATTCATCTCGGCTATATCGATTGTTCAATAATATAACCAATAATTGTGAAACAAACAAACCTAATATCAAACGAATTGTTGAATTCAAGATTTTTTTTTTTTTTTTTTTTTTTGTTTCAAAATGAGCAAAGGTTGTTTTTCACTTCCAATGAAACAAATTCGTAGTATGGCTGGCCTTGTTCCCTCCATCCCTAAATTGATTTTTGTAAAAGGGAAAAATAGTGCATTGGAAGTCCCCAACCTATTAAATTTGCATAAAGAAATCGCCAACCTTTTTCAGCGAAACTGTCCTCAACCTTCCTAGTTTGTCGAACCAAGTTCTTGTTGGGGGGAAGAAATAAGTAGCGGGAGGATCCCCACTCCCCACTCATTTTTTATACCTCGATACATCTGTTAGCAAATAAAAAGACGTCATTTCAAAAATTAAATGTCAGTTGTAGTCCACTACATTCAGGGACGGACGCAGAATTTTAAAGTTAGAGGGACACAATCGAATTTGTAAAGAAGTTGAGAAAAATTTTAAAATAAAAAATTAACGTCCAAAAAAATCACACCTCGTGTGATTTTGCATCCAAAAATTTATATGGGATGTGAATTTTTCGGATGTAAATTCGAAAATTTTCTAATAAAATAATGAAAATTACATTGAGAAATTTGTATCGCAAAAATAATAAATGTTAATGAAATAATTTAATTTTTTTTTTAATGTGAATTAAACGTCTTTCTTTTAAACTCACGTTTAACATATTTTTAACTTTTTTTATATATCTGTTTGGACTATTCGATATGCTCATAATGTAGTTCTTCAAATAAGCTTTGACATGACAGCAATTTGTGGATCCGATTATCGGAGAATTTTTAATATTAACATGTTATCGAAATTCAAATTTATTTTGATTTTGCTCTTTTTTTGTGGAGATTAAAATCAAATTTTTAGTAAATTTTGATAAAAGTTAAAACAGTTATGGATTCAATGAAATATGTTATTAAAATTAATTGTTAACTTTGATTCATATTAAAATTTAGATTTCAATCGATACCAAACATGACTTTATTTAAAAAAAAAAAAATCTCAAAAGTTGTGGGGCCCAGGACCCCCCGGGTCCGCCCCTAACTACATGGACACCTTCCCATTTGTGGATTGGGTTACAAATTTTTAAAAGTGATGTCACTTGTAGTGTATTGTTTTGAAATCTTTCCATTTCTTGTCTTTAGTTTTCGTTATATATTTTTAATAAAAGATAATTTAACTACATATATCTATTTTACCTTCAACAATATTTTGCACTATTTTTAATGTTGACCGAAATTGTCTACTTAGGACCAAAATAGTATAAAAAGTTAAAAGACTTATTATTTACCAAAATGCACATAGGTCGAAGACCCTTCCGAAATTTCCCATTCAAAAGTCAAAACCACCCCAAACTTGCACTTCTGTGAAAATGAGTCGCCATGTTATTCATACAATGAAAAGGTAAGAATCAAAAGGAAAAATGCTCCATGTGCAAAAGCTTTGAGTATGGAGCATTTAGCACTCATTGTGTCATGTCAGTTAAACAGTGACATAGAGTATTATGTTACATATTTCGAAAGTATTAAAAACTTTGAGCGTAGTTGGATTTTACCTCAGTGGAGCTGGAATTTGGGCCCAATGTCAAATGGCCTGAGCTTGGTTTCACATAGCATCAAGTTTGAATGCAAACCCAATTTTTATTTCAAATAAGTCATCAACTTCAATTTTTGTTTCCCCTTTGTCCTTCTGCCCACATCAGACGAATCATACTATACGTACAATGTGCCGATGTTGGTTGACAACATCTTATTTGACATTATCATATTTATCCATTTTAAAAAAAATTGTTTTCTACATCACAGATTTAGATTTTGACAACACATGATTGTCAACCATGTTTGTACACGTAACTTTATTTGAAACAGATATGCTAACATTCTACATGCTACTCTCTTTTAACAATAGAGAGTGAAAACCCGAGTTTATCGTCGACAAAATTAGAAGATTTGCCTCGCCAGATAACATAGTAGAATGACATTAACACTTATGTCCAGCAACCTATTATTTTGTGTGGAGTGACGGAGTCCATACAAGAATGCTACCATTTGACGACATATTTGAAGTCAAAACAACTACTAGCAAAAACACATTTCATAAAATTTCAGAGAGTAGCTAATATTAGTCTACTAATATTTAAAAATTTGGTCAAAACTAGATTTCAACGTTGCAAATACTGCATGCCATCCGGCCTGCGTGGGATGTGCGTTATCCCAGAAGAAAGCGGATTTTGGATCATTGCACACGGTATACATTTTTGTTCCTTCGTCGTCTACACTTCCACAGAGATAGCCATTGCTCTTGCCCATACAACACGGCTTCAATGGAGTCTCAAATTTCAAATTTCCTGCTCAACAAAGTGATCAAAGATAAATGAAGATTCAAAAAGGAAGAAAAATACTTCAAAGTAGAGGAGAACAAGGATCACCTAAATAATCTCGTTTGTGCTGGATTACACTTGTGAAAGAGCTGTAGAGATCAACAATGAAAATTTCAGAATTTCGGGTTTCATTGTTCAGCTTTGCCACAGCCTGCTGTAATAGGAGATTGTGATAATTCACAGCTATATTTTCAGTTTTATTGCAATGTTGGAATGACGACATTTTTGTGCTTCGTGGAAGACACCCCAACGGTTGCAAAGATGTCACAACTATTTTTCTTGCTCCCAATCTGCGGACCCTTTTTAAGTTCACCACGAGTTGATTAATCACCTTAGACATGAAACTCGCCAAACCCTATAAACACGAGAATTTCAAGAAAACCATAACGATAAATGTTAAATCGAGCCTTGAATTGTCAAGATCTTAGCCAGAATTGTAATTTTACTCCATAAGTACTAAATCTTAAGCGGCTACAAACTGAAAGGGACAGCTTTTACCGTATTCTGCTAGTATTATTACAAAGATAATATCGCGAAAGAAACTCTTTTTAAGAAATTCCTAAAGAAAATTTACAAATTCCAATATTAGCCAAAACCCGGTACTTAAAATATATCATTTTAAAATGTTAATATATGACAATATTCGAGCATTGAAGCAGCCTATGAAGATAAATTCGTGAAGTCGCGTCATCATGATATCAATTATATGGTTGTTATTCGTAACAAATACGTGTACTAAACATTTAATTTCAGGATGAAGACATTCGTAATAAATTCGTGCAGTTTTGCTTACAGAAAAGAGAAATTCATCAATGTTTGCCTTCAGGGACTAAAAATAACACACTGTAGTACAATAATATTACCTGGAAAGCGCCACCATTTGCTAAATAGGCAGAATAATCATTTCCAGCAAGACTCACGAGAACTGCAGAAGATTGTAAATCCCATTTGGTGTAGACTGAATCACTGATGAGTTTCTCAAAGAAATCCATTTGGGTGCTCATGTTTGGTAACAATTTTCCAAAAGTATTGAACACACCACTCCCACCATAAGCAAAGTTCATCCCATAATACCATTTTTGCTTTTGCAAATTCCTCCATTTGTAGGCTACTGGAGACTTCAGTCCCATGAATGTCGCTGTTTGTGTCATTATTTGAGCACCAAAGATTAGATATTTAGCTCATAATAAGCCAGCCAAAAAAATGAACTTTTTAAAGATTAAGATGTATAGTTTAGATTATTGATGTTCAAATTAAGGCCCTATACATCCACATTGGTGAAAGAAGTGTAGATAATTAGTGTGAAAAATAGAGGAATTTTGGAATCATGAAGGTGGGGAAAGTGGTCTTGGACCATGAAAAGGCAAAGCACTCTATTTTCTTTCCTTACAAGTAGGATTTGAACTTCCGACCACTCAGTTAACCTTCGACAACCAGAATAATTGTTGGAGGTGTACAAACAAAAGTCCCTCGACTAGATATGAGATACTCTGGTGTTTTTGAGGAGGACAAGTTACTCTAGGTTAAGTTTTTGGGATTCAACCCCCCATCCCTACAAAGTTGCAGTCTACAAGGACAGATCCTTCGAGAAACATGGTCCAAAAGAGATTTATTCCTAATACTGTAGAGTTTAAAATGTAGCGAACAAATGATTATTATAACTACAATACGGAAATATAAACTCTGAAAGTGTATAACCAAACCAAAGTGACCCAAAGCTTCTTTAATTAACACCACTAATGGAGTGTCATATGACGTTGAACTCAGATTTTTGCCACACCGAATCATGCACCGTCGTCCACAAGAATGCCACACCGAGAATAAATTCGCCGGAAGCCACCAAGAATTTCGCCGGAGATATTAACTTTTTCCACTTTGTTACCTCTTTATGCTTTCTCTCTTTTATTATGCCAAGTCCAAATGAAAATGTGAAGAAGTCTTGTAATTATAGAGCCAAAACCATTTGAATTCAAATTCAAATTCAAATATTAATATTATACTATGAAAGAGACATGACTAGTATGAATAATTGACAACAAGATTAAATCCAACCGTTGAATTTAATTTATGGTTCATAATACACATCAACTAGCACATCTTTTCAAACACTTATGTGCCAAGTGAATTTAAGTAATCCACCTCACAAGTACAAATTAGTGTACAACCTAACTTTGCCGCTATGATAAAAATCTAATTCTAGTTCCATCCCTGATGATCAAGACGTAGACATGTAATGTGCAAAGATGAAGTTCAAAAAATTGAAACAAAGCACGAAGAAGAACTGATATTTTCAGCTTAGAATTATTAATCATTAATATATACACAACAGACATTCTTGATAAGATTGCCCCTCTGCTTCACAATTTCTCACACATGGCTCACACAAATTAGCACGCTTGTTTAAATAAAAGGATGCCATGTCCATGCTCAATAATGGAAATTCTTCCACAAACAAACGCAGAAAGTGCACTAAGGCACTATTGCACCAGCTCACCATAAACATAAAGCTGACTCGTATATTCAAGCCCAAAAAAAAAAGGGGAGAGAGAGAGAGAGAGCAAAAGATAAAGTGCACACAATGATGAGACATTATAATTATCATATAGCCATATGCAAAAAAAAAATATATATATATATATAATAATAATAATAATAAATCAAAAGATAGAAAAAGGCAGAAGGTGGGGTGTAACTTCTTACCAAGATAATCAGTGAGAATACGGCCATCGGAGAAACGGCCGGCAGGCTTCCCGGGAAAAGTACTGCCATAAGGTTCTTTCCAAGAATTTGCTAAAGACTTTTTTACATTCCCTGTATCAGCATATGAGTCCCCAAATACAAATAGCTTTGTGGGCCGAAAGCTATATCGTTGATGATTTTCGTGGAGGTCATGCTGGTGGTGAGGAGATGAACCTTGGACACCTAAATATTGTGCAAACATGTTAGTATATATATGACTGTACATTAGCGAAAGTTTTTTAATCTAATAATTCTGAAAATAGTGATTTGAATGCTGACATTAAAATTTCTTTTTATGTACCTTTGGTGAGGAGAAGGCAGTAGAAGAAGAGAATCAAGAATTCCATTCAAGAGATTGTTTGTGTACAGCTTTGACAGAGTATATGTTTATAAATGGCCGGCTTTATCAAGGGAGTTTAAGGTAGTATGGCTTCTATTTTTCGTAGAAGAATTTTTTGAAGATATATTAGACTCTAGTCATACAAACTAATTTTAAAAAATTATTCAAATAAAAGCCCTATTAAACGAGTTAAAAGTGGCACATCACGAATGTTTGGTACGATTAAAATTCAGATTTTAAATCAAAATCAATAATTAATTTTAATCACATATTTCATCAACTTTAATCAAAATCTATTAAAAATATGATTTTAATCTAAAGATTCAATCATCAAGGATAAGCTTTTTTTGGCTAGGATTTGAGTTTAGTTGCCTATTGATAAGTCTCTGAATTGTAATAAAATGGTTGGCAAGATTGCTATAATTAATGTTAAACGGGGACCGTCGGTCTCTCTAATGAGGACAAGTGCAAGGGGGACGTGGAGATGCGGGATGAAAAGTGGCTGCTTTAGTGTGTACTGAGAGAGTAGAAAATGTTTCATTGATTTGGAGTTTAGTTCCCTTATTATTTAGAGGCACATTGTCAAGAGATAATCACAAATAATTCTCAGTTGAGTGATATTTTTAGAATGTCAAATAAATATTAAATCAAAAATAAAAAATTTCTTTGGTTTAAAAATTTAATATCGTTACTATATATTCAAATTTATATCATAATCAAGAAATAAAGAATTGAAAGTTACCCAAATTTGATAATTAATTCTTAAAATGAATTTGAATTAAGCACCTTCAACGTCAACTTTTGATTTCAAAAATCTTATACTTCAAACCTTCAAGCCTTCTACGACATTCTTCAAAGTTAAATTATGACAATGTGTTGATATATTCTTTTAATTAAATCGAAAAACGATTTCTAGACTAGATGTTCACACAAATATATTTCGGATGAAAATCATCGCAAATGTATGGTTCGTCAACAGAATAAAGTAGATTTTAAGTCTAACTATCATCTCACAGAGATTGATTAGTTTAATTTTTAATATTCACAGCCTAAACTGAAACAAGGATAATATGATGTGTTTATAATTAAATTATATCTAACTTAACCTACTTATACAATTATTAGTGAATTAACTCAATTAAATGCAATTTTTGTTGAATGCAAGTGAATGTGTTTTAATGAATGACAAACATACTAGAATCCCGAATCTCATGCAATAATCAGTTTTAACCCTTATTTTACACGTAGACAACAATATGGCTGGACAAAACTTCCGAATCGAACCGAACCGAGCGGTTCTTCATACGTTAAATACTCGAACAAGTATCCAAATTGAGAATTGATGGGTTTGGATAGGTTCTCGGTTCTTGACCAAGAATCGAATAACCGAATCTAAATAATTTTTAAATTTTTTATATTGAATTTATTAAATTTTTTAATTTTTTTTAAACAAATTAATTAAACAAACCAGCTAGTTCAGCCAAATTAATTTTTTGTTAGCCCAACATTTGGGCATTATCCTTCCTCTTCCCCTTTCAATTCAAATTTCATTTCATAAGAAACAGAATGTTAATTCTCATATAAACCCAATTCATTCGATAATCTTAAAACATAAATCCTCATTTCTAAAAGTTACGAATAAAAATGTCATTAGTTGTATTTATGTAATGTTCTTGTAAATGTTAAAAAAATTAATTATGGTACAGAATCGAACAGAATCAAATCAAATCGAAGGGAACTGAACCCGAACGGTTCCATAATTATATTTGGACCCGACAATTCCATTTATTAAATATCCGAAAACTTTGAGTTGGTTCGGTTTTCTTCATAACCGAACCAACCTATGTCCAGCTCTAGACAACATGATTGAAATTGACAAATCAATGTTCCTATTTTATTTAACAATCTCTCTCGAGTAATGTTAAAATTACTTTTATATATGACCCAACTATATTTCTATGATAGATGCGAACATACAAAAGTACATGAGTTTTTATAAACACTTAATGATTCACATAAAGTACAGTAGTATATTTATATCCCCTATCGGACCCTATGACAATTTATATATGTCGAACCTATTTTTCTTCTTTCGAATGCATAAAATAAATTATTATATTCACGCAACTACCATGCACAATAATTGTGGAGAAAATAAAATCATATAAATCATTCATTATTCAAAAACGTGTTTTTGATGTCAAACATATAAAACTAAAGACTTAAAACTCATAATATGATTCATCATTCTCCTAGTACATAGAAAACTAACATAGCATGTTATGAAGAAAAAAGTAAAAGGAATATTGAAAAATCGACTTCACCCAATATAATTCTTGAATTGATTCTCGTGTTCTTTGATTCAATCTTCGTGTTCTTGACTTCTTCTCTACTCCAAAAGTCTCTTAAAATCTCATCATTTGCTTTCTGGACGGCTCTAGAATTTTAAAAGACACCCCAAGATTCGTTTATATAAGAAATTGTATTAAAATAATAAAATCAAGTTTTTCCTTCAAGAACGTACTATGCGATCACATAGTACAATGTTATAATCGCACATATAGTACATGAACTTAAATCACAATTATAATTAAGTTCAAAACTTTTCATAGCTACATAGGTACCTCATCGGACATATATTGTTAAAGGTCCAATAATTAGATCATTTTTAATTGACCATAGATTATCAATCTAATTATTAATCTTTGTCTTTTCCACTAAAAGCAAAAGAATGCACTCTCGAAATAACAATATATTACATATTAAAAAATTGATCAGTGAATAACTATTTAACATATGATGTATTATTGTACATGTAGATCTATTAAACAACAATAATTCAACAACTACTAGATCCTTGTGAGCCAAGCGACCCTTCTATAGGAAAGATCACTTTGTCAACTAGTCAAGCTCGGACTCTACAACTATATAAATCATATTTGACAACAAATATCTAGATAAGCCTAAACGTTATTTGATTAATGAAATCATAAACGAGAGCCTCCATGGATGTTTCGAAGATGATCTCGATTAGAGTTTATAATATTTGTCTAGATATCTAAATACTTGAAAATAATTTCATCATCTATAAGATGATATCAAATTATATTATATCTAAACGATCTTATCATGAAGGAATCAAATCATTCAATTCGAATTGTGTGACCCTCCTACAAGGAATACATTGCATTATCGGTACGAGTCTAATATGTTATTTTGTTTACCGATTGACCAAAAAAGACCACGGATTTTTATTTAAAAAAATACCTTCTCATATTCAATATTTTAAAACGGTGAATTTTATTTTTATATATTTATCACATGTTCTCGTTAATCAAATTAATATACAATTTAATTATTATGAATTTTCCTTTCCAAAAAATAATCTAAATTAAAATAATCGAGGGAAAAGTGGTATCCTATGCATTTTATGAGCCATGTCAAAAATAAATCTATATATTATGATATCTAGAATAATAATATTTTAAAAATTCATAAACAATAAATTAACAATTATTTGTGGTCCAAAACAACTCAAGAAATAAATGTAAATTATTTGGGTCCAAGCTCAATATTTAATCAAAATATTCATCCAAAAAAATATTTTAAAGGTTCCAACAACAGCTATTCAAAACGCTAGTGGACTCTGTAATCATACCTGAAAAAGTAATTCTTACGCAAGTAGACCTAGACCCACCCAAGGTCGAATTGACGGGACCTTTGCAAATATGGGTCTACGTGAACGCGCACAGAATGGATCTCTACATATGCAGACATTGAGCTCTAGAATTTTTTGCTTTTGATTCTTGAATTCTTCTTCGGGTCAATTTTCAAATATTCAATCAACTGACACAGACTCGAAATAACGAATTACAACAAAAAATAACAAACATGTAAATAGTCTACATTGCTCTGATACCAATTATTGTAATGTGGAACAAGAATTACTTAGAAAATTAAAATTTTCTTTAATTGAAGAAATTAATATCGTTATTAGATGCTAAACTCAAGATTTAGAAATAACAAGCATGTGAATAATTTAGTTTGCTCTGATATTAGTTATTGGAATGTTGAACAAGAATTATTCGTAAAATCAAAATTTTCTTTAATTTAAATTCGTCGTTATATATTCACATTTATTTTATGATCAAGAAATAAAGAATTCAAATTTACCTAAATTCGGTAATCAATATGAACTAGGCATGAATCACGCACCTCCAGTTTTCTAGATCACAAACTTCCAACTTCTCATTTCAAGAATTTTGATGCTTCAAACCTTCTACAATATTGTCCAAGAGTTGAGGATATACAGACGTGTTGATACCTTCTTCTAATTAAATATAAAAAATCTAAAATGAAAGGACTAATAAAAAATCAATAAACTATTTACTAGTTTTTCCTTTCTCTTCAAAATGTTTTTCACGTCTTCTACATGGAAAATCATCCACAGTGTGCCTATTCGCAGCACACAAGCCTTGTCCAAGTCCATAAATAAATTAGGCCTCAATTTGGTATAATTGTACATGTAGCCCCTTACCTTAAATCATAATTACAATTAAGTCTAAAAATTTTCAAGTGATTTCAATCGAGTTCAGATTTTTGTTCGAACTAACATAGTGACCTGATCAGACATTATTCAATATCTAACGATTAGATCATTTATAGTTTTCGAACTAACATAGTGTCACTCATTCTAATTATCAGTCTTTTTTACTAATGAAAAAAGATTTCATTCTCGAAGTATATAAGATCACAAAAGCTAACATATATCCATAATACTTTTCTCTAACATGTCATATATGTATTTTGTCTCCATTCGAGATTCGATAATTAGATACGTGCTACTTGTGCTCCTCTAATTATTCTCGCTAATTTAAGTACAACTTCCTTTAACAATCTTGTAAATCAGTCACAAATGTTGAAATTTAGATATCGTTAAACATTGAGCTCAAATATATATTCGTTCAACAGAAAACACTCGAGCTTTCACTCTACTTATTTTTTAGGGCGACAATTCCAGACACGAAATTATGTTCTCTACTATGCTCCTTCTCAACCAAACTTGTCGAGATATTTGAATAAACAAATTGATGTCACTCGTTGCTGAGCCAAAGAACAAGTAAACTCATGAGAAAATATACACAATCATGCCCAGGAATTTAGATAAAATATCCCGTGTTAAAGTGAAATTTAATTATCTACACGTCATACTATAAAATTAATCTTGATACGTGCCCCGTTTAATATACTCCAAGTGTACTAGTATCATCATTAACTATTTATAAGATCAAGATAAACAGCAAACCCAAATGATGAATAAGCCAACACTACAACATTCGAGAACAAGGTGCTAACTCTCATACACGATTGTGAACAACTTATTTTTTTTATCAAAATATAAGTTATGTCACATTGTGTTTCTCAACGTAAATATCCAACTTATATTATTATAAGTAATCATTAAACCACAATGAATTTATAAAATATGATTTTATTACAACAAAATATATTATATGGACACATAACTCGAGATATAAAACTATTTTTGACTTCTTGCTCTGACTTGGAATATTTGGTGTCAAAATGGGTCGTATGGTCTAAATTTATACCACTCGATTTAGACTCATTACAAGTATAAAATAAAGGACTTTGCTATATGTACATAGGGATGACAATGGTTATGAGTCGGCTCGGCCCATCTACCATTGAGTCCGACTCGTCAAAGTGACGAGCTGAGCTCAAGCTCGTTCAAGCACTCTAGGCTCGTGCACAAGGGTCGAGCTCGTGAGCTCACGAGACAAGCCCAGCCCACGAGCTCGTATTTTTTTATTGTTTTTCTCACATTTTTTACGAGCCGCTCACTTCCAAAATAAGCCGAGCAGGCTCGGATCTCCTAGTGAGCCAACCTGCTCGGCTCGTGACTTGTTTTTGACGAGTCGAGTCGACAAGCCGGCTCGACTCGATTGCCACCCCTACATGTACATCAAGTGTTACATAATGTACAAGTAGTGTTACTCATATAAATAATCGTACAATAAATACACCACGTGGCAAACGGACAAAGTCACTTGTAGTATGGAGACGGGAGATCCGATTCTATACACATCATTCTGCCCATATAGCAATTCGGCCGACCCTCTATTGGCCGAACCCCATGGGCCGAACCTTTATTGGCCAAACCCCGTGGGCAGAACCTTTATTGTCCGAAGCCCCATGAATAACTTATGAAGATCTTGTATCAAGTGGGTGATGTGACAACTCACTAGACATGTAGCTCCAATCAATCAAACAAGTCAAGTCTAATCTTACATATCAGGTCTATGGCTGCCAAGTCGTCACAACATTAAATACAAAATGGCCTATGAATGATTGATTGATGGCCATGACAAGAGGTTCCGGCTGTGTGGATGTGGTCACGTGCCCCCTCATCTAACGGCTCTTAATCATCATCTTCTACTATAAAAACATACACTTAGCACCATTTGAGGATAATGCAAGTTTATGCACTCAAAGAAAACTTGTGCACTCTCTCTACTTAAAAGCTTACTCATCAAGCCGACCCCCTTTTTATCATAAAAATAATCACATTGCAAATCAAGAAACATTTGGAATCATCATTTTCTGTTGGACCAATTTTTGGGGTCAACAGATTGGCGCCGTCTGTGGGAAACTTTGGTACCATAACCACGAACATCCTTATGGTAAAAGCCGTTTGGAAAGAGCCTTGAAGAAAGGTTTGGTTCTTGAAGAAAGAACCATCGCAAATGAGCACTCCTTGGAAAAAAGCAAACAAAGAGTGCCTAGACTTCCTCCTTGCAAAAGGCTTTGTCCTTGAAGAAGGAAAATTGGAAGCCTCTAAAGAAGAGACTATGAAGTAGAACCCTAAAAAAGGGGAAACAAGTTTGAAGTATTAAGGGGTCTCATCCACAAAAGAGTGCCTAGGCTTTCTCCTTGCAAAAGGCTTTGTTCTTGAATAAAGAAAAATGTAAGCCTCTAAAGAAGAGGCTACGAAGGAGAACCCCTAAAAAGGGACAAGTTAAAAGCATTAAGGGGCCTCATCCACAAAAAAAGTGCATAGACCTTCTCATTGCAAAAGGTTTTGTTCTTGAAGAAAGAAAAATGGAAGCCTTTAAAGAAGAGACTACGAAGGAGAACCCCTAAAAAAATGACAAGTTTGAAGTATTAAGAGGATTCATCCCTGGGTCTTCGCCTCTACACAAATGTCATCTATTCTCAAAGGCTTCATCCTTGAAGAAATACTCCAACTCTACAACCATGATTTTCTCAAGTGTAGAGGCCTCATATTGGTCTATCCAACAACACTTTTGTATTACAACGCTTCTTCCTGGACTATGCATAAGTGTCTCCCACATATGATAAGGAAAAATCACCAAAGTGAAGGAAAATAATGCAAAAAGAAGATAAAGGGACTAAAAGTGAACAAAAAAGTGAACTTGGGACTAAAGTGTGGGAGTGTCGAAAGTTGAAGAACTTTGGATGCAATTTATCAAGGGTACGATCAAAATAAAAGTCAAAATATGGGGACCAACATGTAGGAGTGTCGAAAGTTGAAGGACTTCAGATGTCAACGCATCTCCCATGAAATGAAGACCCCAAAAGATGTGGCATTTGAAGATGTCATGAATAAAAGAAACATCTTAAAGGAGCTATGAATAATAACTCACAAAGAAGAAAGATCCACTGAAAATGGGTCAATTGGGGGAATTAATAGGCATTCTTCTGGAATATGGAACTCCATAATACAAGGCCTCATCCTATATATGCATTAGTGCTTCAAATGTATAAAATCCCTTCCATTGATGGATCAAACATCATGAAGGAAGCCCTTACAAGGAAGAACTATCCCCTTGTAAGGAGATAAAATAGCTCATCAAAAGACCTCCCCATCAACGGTTAATATATGGCGAGCACATATCTCCATCAAAGTACTTATGACAAGCTCATAAATTACTAAGTATGACAAGCTCACACCTCTCCATCAACGGTTAATATATGACGAGCCTATATCTCCACCAAAGTAATTATGACAAGCTCATAAATTACTAAGTATGACAAGCTCATACCTCTTCATCAACGGTTAATATATGACAAGCTCATAAATTACTAAGTATGACAAGCTCATACCTCTCCATCAACGGTTAATATATGGCAAGCCTATATCTCCATCAATGGATAATATATGGTGAGCCCATATCTTCATCAAATTAATTATAACAAGCTCATAATTTGCTAAGTATGATGGGATCTTTCCCTTACATAAAAGGGCCTCAGCCAAGGCAACTCAATCTCATCTAAGGCTGCCTCTTTCCGAATTGGCTCTTCCCTTACATAAAAGGGCCTCGGCCAAGACAATTCAGCCTCATCTAAGGCTGCCTCTTCTCGAATGGGCTCTCCCATGTATAAAGAGCCTCGTCCAAGGTAAATTCAGCCCCATCTAAGACTGTCTCTTCCGAATTGGCTCTTCCCTTACATAAAAGGGCCTCGACCAAGGAAATTCAGCCTCATCTAAGGCTGCCACTTCCAAATTGGCTCTTCCCTTACATAAAAGGGCCTCGGCCAAGGCAATTCAGCCGCATCTAAGGCTATCCCTTCCCGAATGGGCTTTCCCATGTATAAAGAGCCTTGGCCAATGTAATTCAACATCATCTAAGGCTGCCTCTTCCGAATGGGCTCTTCCCTTACATAAAAGGGCCTCGGCCAAGGTAAATTCAGCATCATCGAAGGCTGCCTCTTCCGAATGGGCTCTTCCCTTACATAAAAGGGCCTCGGCCAAGGCAATTCAGCCTTATCTAAGGCTGCCTCTTCCCGAATGGGCTCTCCCATGTATAAAGAGCCTCGGCCAAGGCAATTCAGCCTCATCTAAGGCTGTCTCCCATTATAAAAGCCTCGGCCAAGGCAATTCAGCCTCATCTAAGGCTGTCTCTTCCCGAATGGGTTCTCCCATGTATAAAGAGCCTCGGCCAAGGTAAATTCAGCTTCATCTAAGGCTGACTCTTCTGAATTGGCTCTTTCCTTACATAAAAGGGCCTCAGCCAAGGCAATTCAACCTCATCTAAGGCTGCCTCTTCCAAATTGGCTCTTCCCTTACATAAAAGGGCTCGACCAAGGCAATTCAGCCTCATCTAAGGCTGCCTCTTCCCGAATGGGCTCTCCCATGTATAAAGAGCCTCGACCAAGGTAAATTCAGCTTCGTCCAAGGCTGCCTCTTTTGAATGGGCTCTTCCCTTACATAAAAGGGCCTCGGCCAAGTCAATTCAGCATCATCTAAGGCTGCATCTTCCCAAATGGGCTTTCCCTTGTATAAAGAGCCACGGCCAAGGTAAATTCAGCATCATCTACGGCTGCCTCTTCCGAATTGGCTCTTCCCGTACATAAAAGGGCCTCGGCCAAGGCAATTCAGCCTCATCTAAGGCTGCATCTTCCCGAATGAGCTTTCTCATGTATAAAGAGCCTCGGCCAAGGCAATTCAGCCTCATCGAAGGCCGCCTCTTCCTGAATGGGCTCTTCCATGTATAAAGAGCCTCGACCAAGGTAAATTCAGCCTTGTCCAAGGCTGCCTCTTCCGAATGGGCTCTTCCCTTACATAAAATGGCCTCGGCCAAGTCAATTCAGTATCATCTAAGGCTGCCTCTTCCCGAATGGGCTCTCCCTTGTATAAAGAGCCATGGCCAAGGTAAATTCAGCCTCATCTAAGGCTGCCTCTTCCGAATTGGCTCTTCCCTTACATAAAAGGGTATTGGCTAAGGCAATTCAGCCTTATCTAAGACTGCCTCTTCCCGAATGGGCTCTCCATGTATAAAGAGCCTCGACCAAAGCAATTCAGCCTCATCTAACGTCGCATCTTCCTGAATGGGCTCTCCCTTGTATAAAGAGCCTCGGCCAAGGTAAACTCAGCCTCATCTAAGGCTGCCTCTTCCGAATTGGCTCTTCCCTTACATAAAAAGGCCTCAGCCAAGGTAATTCAGTCTCATCTAAGGCTGCCTCTTCCGAATTGCCTCTTCCCTTACATAAAAGGGCATCGGCCAAGGCAATTCAGTCTCATCTAAGGCTGCCTTGTCCCAAATGGGCTCTTCCATGTATAAAGAGCCTCGTTCAAGGCTGCATCTTCCGAATGAGCTCTTCCCTTACATAAAAGGGCCTTGACCAAGTCAATTCAGCATCATCTAAGGCTGTCTCTTCCCGAATGGGCTCTCCCTTGTATAAAGAGCCACGGCCAAGGTAAATTCAGCCTCATCTAAGACTGTCTCTTCCCGAATGGACTCTCCCATGTATAAATAGCCTCAGCCAAGGAAATTCAGCCTCATCTAAGGCTGCCTCTTCCCGAATGGTCTCACCATTTTACTTCCAGAGCCCCGCCATCGATCCCTCTACCTCGCAGAGAGTCTCAATTATTGACATTTTCTTCTTTTAAACTGGAAAGTCCACGCATTATATAAATAATCATACCTGGACTTCGGGGATTGATGTTACTCATATAAATAATCGTACAATAAATACACCACGTGGCAAACGAACAAAGTCACTTGTAGCATGGAGACGGGAGATCTGATTCTATACACATAATTCTGCCCATATATCAATTCGGCTGACCCTCTATTGGTCGAACCCCATGTGCCGAACCTCTATTGGTCGAACCCCATTTGTCGAACCTTCATTGGCCGAACCCCGTGGGCCGAACTTCTATTGTCCGAAGTCCCATGAAGAACTTATGAAGATCTTTTATCAAGTGGGTGATGTGACAACTTACTAGACATGTAGCTCCAATCAATCAAACAAGTCAAGTCTAGTCTTCCTATGGCTGCCAAGCCATCATAGCATTAAATGCAAAATGGCCTACGAATGATTGATTGATGGCTATGACAAGAGGTTCCGGTTGTGTGGATGAGGCCACGTGCCCCCTCATCTAACGGCTCTTAACCATCATCTTCTACTATAAAAATATACACTTAGCACCATTTGAGGGTAATGCAAGTTTATGCACTCAAAGAAAACTTGGGCACTCTATCTACTTAAAAGCTTACTCGTCAAGTCGACCCCCTTTTTATCATAAAAATAATCACACTGCAAATCAAGAAACGCTTGGAATCATCATTTTCTGTTGGACCATTTTTTGGAGTCAAATATATCATAATTCATGCAATGGAGAATGAAGAGGTTGGTAAAAGTTTTGTCCAGTAAAATCTGGTATTTCGATAAAAGTAGCAAGATTTTTTTGTGCATTGAAGTGTTATTTAAAAATTTAATATTAGCAATCTAGAATAATTCATTAATAAAATCTTCAAATTCATATATAATTAGGTGTACCTATGGTAAACACATTTTTTAGTTGAACTATTTCATATAAAATCTTCGAACTCTTATAAAATCTTCATACAATTATTGTTGTTTTGGCCGCAATGTCCTCTTCTAGATTGATTCGACTACTGAGCTATTTCCCCCCTATCCTCTTGTAAAACATGAAATATCTTTTAGCTTCTATTTGGTATGGATAAAAATAAGATTTTTAAAAAGCTATGATAAAAGTTGATGAAGTGTGTGTTTAAAATTACTTGTCGATTTTGACTTAAATTTTAATTCACGCCAAACATGGACTTAATCTTATTTTGTTTCTCCACGTTGTTATGAAGAAGTAATATTAAAAAAAAATATTACATTACCCTCAAAGTTCTATTTTTTAAAAGTTCCCAATGAACTATTGATTTCTTAGGCACTAAAATTATTCTATACCAAAAAGATGGGTAAACGTATCCTTAATTCTTAAAAAATTTAAGTTGCAAGATGAATTTTAGAAGAATGTCCTCATGCAGAGGGTTGATAAGGCGTCATTTTAATAAATCAATTAAAAGAAAACTTAACAATTGCACAAGTGTAATAATAGCCGTTGTTTAATTATGAAATGATTGATGTTCATTTTCCCACAACAAACTTTGAACGTTAAAATGTTTTGGCATTTATAATTAATAACTAATTATTGGTAGGTAAAAATAGTAGAGTGGCAAAAATGAATTTTAATAGAATTCACATCATTTCCCGTTGAAAATGATATTTAAATATTATGTATTTAGCTTTATCTAATCATTTAAATTTTTAGATAAAATGATTCAACATAATATCAGAGCGGTGGATTCAAGTTTCGCTGCCATCATTTATGAATTGTGGACATTTTAGACTTTGATAAAATTAATTATTATTTTTATTTTTAAATTATTAAATAAATTAAATAATACATGTCAAAATCTAGAATATTACTTTTATCTTTTTTATTTAAATGATTAGGAGAATCTTAACTCTTAAAAGATAATGTCAAATTTCAAACTAAAAAATGTAAACACAAGGAAAAATAAACAATAAACAATATTGCGCCCAAGTGTGCATTAAAGGGTGAATAGAAAAGTTAAATCGAACAGGGTCGGACCATTAGACATCAATTATAAGAAAATAGAAATTCCTATTTTCCAATTATTACGTGACATATTTGGAATTGTCAATTGGCAACGTCGCACTAATAAATTGTACCAATTAAACTTCTAATCCGGGGGAATTGAAAACAGTTTATTCTTGATGGTTGAATGACTCCCAATTAGCAGCCAATTAATTTATAAACAAATTTAACCCCCTAAATATTTACCATAATTATATGAATCATATAAGCTTGGCATATGTTTATTATACCAATAAAATAAAGAAATATAATTTTTTTTTCTAGACGAAAGTTAATCTAGATGGAGTTACCTTGAAATTTGAATTTATCAAAAAAAAAAAAAAAAGGTAATATAAAATATATATATATATATATATATATATATATATATATATATATATATATATATATATATATATATGGAAGAAATAAGAACAAATCAAATGTGAAAGTTAGGCTTGTAAATATTGAACACGAACAATCAATATTTTGTTGCACGAATAGATAGCTACATACTATATAAAGTAAAAAATAAAGATAAATGTCTCTCTTTACTCAATTGATAATATGAAATATCCCACCTTTTTTTTTTTTGTTTATATACAATTTGCTTAGATTGGCCTATAGTAACATCTTCCCATTCACTTCATTGAAATAAACTTAGATAAAACATTCCGTTGACCTTGGAAAATTGATCTCCACGTGGCCAATAGAAAGCAATTCCACATCTATTCCTCCTTGCACACTTGGCAAAAACAGTCAGTCACTCGTGGTCATTCTCAGTAATGGTGATAGCGATCACGAACACTTTGATGATTAAGCTAGTCGATAATAATTGCAAACATCTTAGTCCTGTAGTGGGAACCGTTCGGATTTCTGTAATATCTCAGGAGGGGAGGAGAAGTAGTGAACTTTTAAAAAGTGGAGTTACATTACCTTACAAAGGCACAGAGCATGAGTGTTTATAGAGAAAGGAGTGAAAGCAGAACCGTTGCATGGAAAACACGTGGTTTCATCTACTAGTCCAAAGCGTCTCTTCATAGACGTCTATCTTTCACTCCATAGTAAGCGGGCATTTAATGTTACCTGACATATGGATTCGAATGGACACATTAACGTATGTTGCAGAGATATCACATCCATCATTCATAAGATTTTATTTTGGACAGATCTTTGCATAAAAGATTTGTATCTTATGCTGAAACATTGACTGCCATCAACATGTTTGTCTTCTAACCATGCGGCTCGGTCCTCGTTCACGCCGACGCTATCCACTTTAGATATTCGCCTCATATTGTCTTGCTTTAGGTGTTTTGGCACCTCGGAGTGTGGATCTATTTTGATGACTTGGCGACTTGTTATCAAATACTTAACACATTTGATTATTTAAATAAAAGCATTTACATGTTTAGAGAACAAAGTCAAATCAACCATGATCTCCCAAATTTTTACCTCAAGATAGCTTAAGTTTTCCAACAATAAAACAATTACATTTCAAATGCCTTTCGAGTTTTGAAGGCTTTTTACTCATTATTGGTACAAGGTAAACGTACTGAATCAAAAAAAATAAAAAAAAAATTGTAGGGCTTATATTTTGAAGTATTTCCATCACATAATAGAAGCCATAAACCCGTATATACAGAACATGCAAAGCACTTATGGAAACCTTGCTATAGGACGAAGCTCTAGAAGGTAGCAACTTTGATAAAAAGCTGAAGTGGTAGAGGTGATGTCCTAGCTATAAGACTAGGCTGCGGAAGGTCACAGCTTTGATAAAAGCTGGAGTGGTGAGGTGATTTACTAGCTGTAGGACGAGGCTCTGGAAGGTAGCAGCTTTGATAAAACTGGAGAGACAGAGGCGATGTCCTAGCAATAGGATGAGGCTCTGGAAGGTAGCAGCTTTGACGAAAGCTGGAGTGGCAGAGGTGATGTCCTAACTATAGGACAACACTCTGGAATATAGCAACTTTGATAAAAGTTGGAGTGGTATAGGCGATGTCCTTGCTGTAGGATGATACTCTAGAAGGTAGCACCTTTAATAAAAGTTGGAGTGGCAAAGGCAATGTCCTGGCTGTAGGATGAGGCTCCAGAAGGTAGCAGCTTTGACAAAAGTTAGAGTGGCACATGTGATGTCCTAACATTTGGACAATGCTCTGGAGGGTAGCAGCTTTATAAAAATTGGAGTGGCAAAGGCGATGCCCTAGCTGGAGAACGAGACTCTACATTGGAATTTGTGTCAATGATTTGAAGGTTGTTACATGTTTAAGAAAAGCAGTTGAATCGTCGCTTGCTCCCTAGACATGCTTTTATTGGGTTGTAATTGCTAGTCATGGCAGGCAACTGTTGAGGTTCGAGGAGACGTATCACATGGGTGCGTGTATTGCACTGCCATATCTCAGCTAAGGAGTGCTTTTTACGTTTGATCTTAATGGTGATGATCAATGAATAAATGGATGACCTAGATAGGACCAGACTTCATCCAATGGTAATGGTGATGGATGCTGCCTATAAAAGGATTTTACCTCATTGTATGAACTTTTTGCTTTTGACAAAAATAGAATTTCTCAATTTCACTCTGCAAACACAAAGATTCTGGAAAAGTTTTTGCATTTCGGCGCGGTTCCGGCGACAAGCTCATAACAACATTTGGAACATCTTTTTTCTTTTTTGTTCTTGACAAAATGACTTTTGAAATGTAAGACAAGGTGGTAGGGGTGAATTGGTAGTGTCTAGGCTGAGTGAACCCACTATGTTAGGTTCATATGAGGTATCTACGACCATAGTTAGGGGGGAGAGCATTTGGGAGAGGTCAGATAGCCATGTTGACACTTCGGTTCATTGGAGAGCTTTTGATTATCCTTTAAAGATGAGGATTGGTGATTGGCAAGATTGATGGTGGAACATAGGATATCAAACGGTATAGGTCCTATAGTTTCGAACTCTAATAAGTGACCCTATTACCATAGGCTTGGGTGCGTGGCGGTGAGTGAGACCATCCTTAATGCTGGATTTAGGTTGCCTATCCATCTTGTCTTCCACTTCTTTTTAAGATCCTAAGGGCTAGCTCCGACCTAATTAAACCCAAACTCATTGAGCCAAATGGTATGGTCATAGATGCTGTGGCGAAAAGCCTCTTCAGTGTACCCTAGGAGTAGGCTTAATGTTTAATATGTTATGTTCGTCGTTTAACTGTTGCATTTGTGCAAGTGCGTTACCTTGGTACGAACTGTCGACGGAGGACTTCGTCACCATTTGCATCATTTAACAGCTCTCACACAAAAGTCAGTTGTATGAAAAGCTCATAAAAAAGAATAAACACGTTGTCACAACCTGTTTAATAGCCTCAGAAGGTACTTCCGGATTGTTAGTTCTTGCTATAGGTTCATTGAATTGAAGTCCCAACACTTGTAATCTTTTTGCAGATGACTTATAAAGAAGAGGACCTTGAAGCTGGATTTCACCACTATTCAACGACTTATGGCTGAGGTGAAAGGTTTGAAGACTTTGTCTGCTATTTATAAGAAGTAGACCGAGGACCTAGTGAGCGCCAACAAAAAAACTCTCCTACAGATGAAGATGAGGAAGATTATGAGCTTTTGGTGAAGAAGGGAAAAATGACAGTTGGGTCATCCTCTTTGAGGCCCATGGTCGTAAGGCCCTACATCGTCAATCTAATATCCCAACTTAGATAATAATAAAGAAAATTACGCCTACTGTAAAGGTTGAGGCGAAATTGCCTCTAAGGCAGTTACTTTTAAAGCTCTTAAGGAGGTTCCATCGTCAAATCCGTTGAGGAGAAAAAAGGACATGGTCGGATAAGGTGGAAAACCTTTTGGGAACCAACCTAGAGGAACTGGTAAAGGAGGTGCTGGAAGCATTACCTCTTGAAACGGCGTTGCTTGTACTGGTTCACAATAAATATTGGACCGATGCGTAGAGGGACCACACATTTTCCTTTTTAGCTGAATATCTGGTGGCAGCTAACAGTGCCTACGTTTCTCGGGCTTTGAGTACTAGCATCTATCTTGAAGGCCTAGTCAAGGGTCTCAAGGCTAAGAATGTCGACTGGTGTGTCATGTCGCAAGTACTCAAAAGTAATACTTTAACATCTAAACTAATGTAGTAGTAGAAGTAATGGTCGATCCCACGAAAAGTATGTAATTCAATATTTTATGCTCCGTACAATGATTAGGGGGTTTTGTTTGTAATGAAATCAATCTTATAACCAATAGCAATGTAAATTAATGAGTTGTATTAAATCGGTAAAATAAACTTTGATCTAAGTCAACTTCCACCATTGGAGACTTATAATCAATCATCGATCCACAAAAAAATAATCAATTCACATTTTCAATATTCACCGTCAGAATTAATTCATATTTCTCTTTAATTTTAGTTAGTTAGAAACCAACGTTGTAATTAACTCTAATTATTAAATAATCACAGACCACCGCTCAAGATTTAATTGAATAGCAGCTTTACACAATAGAAAAATTGATGAACTAGATAACACAAACACCAGCGATTGCATTCACTCTATTTAGACATTCTTCTTAAGAATCAATAACCTCTATAGCAGAAAATCATCAAATCCTAGTACTTCACAAATTAAAGGAATCAAATAATTACGTATTTGAGATTTAACTTAGCTATAGATTATAATACATGAGAAACTAATAAGCTTTTTTAGCAATCAAGAATGGCAACCATATAATTACGCGCAGAAGAACATTCAATACTAAAAATATAGATTAAACAATGAAAATAGATAGACCTCACAGTTATAATGTTTCCAAGGCTTTGATATCCTTCGATCAAGTATCAAGAATTAGTTACACATGAAAAATCTAAGAACAAAAGAGAGAAAAATAGTTAGTAGGTGTTCTTTTTCGTTCTGGACGTCTTCTAGGATTTATAAAGTATAGAGAGATTTGTTTCCATAAGTGTTTGAATCGAATTAGGAAACCAAAAAATTTGTGTTAGGAATGAACCATGCGGCCACATGAAAATGGACCCTGAAGTTTGCTGAAACGCCTCTTGTGGCCGCATGGAATTAAAGTCATGCGACCGCATGATTTAAAATAATTCTCACCAGATAACCTTCAATATTTTGATTATATCTTCCAATACCAATATCCAATTGAGAAGATTCAAGGTGCATTGGAAAGATAACTTAAAGGGTTACAACTTTGTTTCAGATATCATCTTCTAATTCGATGGTTTTCCATATTAAAAATGGGTCTCAATATGAGGCTGATTATCGGTGCATCACTTTTCGAATGGAAATTAATGTGTGATCATACTTTGACAATATCTCATCCCTTTGACATCTTGTTTCAACCAATTGACTCTTAGTACTCTTAAATCTTCATTGTTTGGTTCGACCAACTTTTGTATATTTGCACGTTAGTTCTTGAACTTTTATTTCATTTCACTTTGGTCCATTTTCACTTATTTCTTTCAAATTACTTCATCTGCATTAAATTCCAATCTAAATTAAAATATGAGATTAATAAGTACATTTTGATACAAAATAATCGTACGAAGGCATAAAATAAGGATGGAAAAATATGTATTTTACATTCCTATCATCGACCTTGCTCAAATATTGGAAACATACATGTACTACGACGATACAATTAGTATAGAGAGGGCCAAGACAAAAGAGACTGAGATGAAGATAGCTGAAGCATAGAGCAAATTGGAAAAGGCCAAGGTTGTGATAGAGCAGTTGAAAAAAGAGTTGCGTAAAACTGAATGTCAAGTAGCGACTCTGACGAGGTGAGTGAACTATGCAATTGAGCACCATTGCCTAGTAGTGGAGGCTTTGGAGTCCTTAAATAAAGAAAAGGTAGAGCTAAGGTAGCTAACAGAGGCCGCCCAAGTAGAGGAGATTGTGTCCTTGAAGGTAGAGGCAAAGAATATTGGAGAAGCGACAATCCAAAACTTCATTGACAACTTTAAGAAGATCGAGGTTTATGACACCGTTGCCCACTATTGGGCTTCTTAGAATGCCGGGTTGATGCTGGAGCGACTTTAGGAGGACTACCCAGACCTGAACATATTGACCTTAGAAGAGGAGTTTGGGGAACCTACAAAGGGCCAATTCGACATCGATGCTGCTAATGAAGCTCAAGAGGCTCCAAACGTAAATGATGGTGTTGAGGGTAGGGCCATTGTGCTAGTAGATCCTTAGGCCTTTTCATTATGTTGTAATAGCTTCAACCCCCTTTTGTACATTTTTCATTAATGTAATCTTTTGTTTTTAATACAAGTGTAAGTGCTTCTTTCAAGTAACAACAAACAATTACGCTTCATTCTTATATATTCTTCCAAGTGTGAATGTTTTTTCGAAATGACGAATTGGACGGTTACCTTGTTAAGAACTTGTATAGTCTACACTTCAACGAATGATAATAAATTGTGCTCCAAGTATTGTTACTGCATTTTTTGAAAGGGTTCTTCCCAAGATAATTTTCTTATTTCTGAGACGCCACTTTCGAAGGTGTATTGGGACAACCCTCGAGGGTATCGTGCATCTCACCTGTTGGAGTTGAGGTTTTATATACCTCATCATTGACTATGGTGACCCATTGGATAGATCGTTTCCTTAAATGTTCAACATCCCAAAGATGATGCAACATCTTCCCCTCTATGCTCTTAATTTTATAAGTTCTAGGTCGTGGTTGTTCCCTTATACGATACGAGCCTTCCTAATTAGGCCCCAACGTTTCGGTGTCTGGCTCTTTTAAAGGTGAAAAAACCCTTCGAAGCACCAGGTGGCCTATACGAAACGTCATATTCTTGACCCAGCATTAAAGTAACAAATCGTCTTTCATTGGTACACAGCGTGCTTCGCCGGAGAGGTATCCTTCATTTCTTTAAGGAATTCGAGCTTGTACCTCCGCAGTTCATCGTTCGCTATCTCATTAAAATGAATGCAGCAAGGTGAGACACTTCTACTTCTATCTGACTCATGGATTCAGCCCCGTAAGTCATAGAAAATGGGGTTTCTCCCTTTATAGCTCAGCTGGTAATGCGTATAGCCCAAAGAACTTGGGGAAGCTCGTCAACCCAAGCTCATTTTGAAGCATCAAGATTTCTTTTCAGGGTATACTTGATAGTTTTTTTCATAGCTTCCACCTAGCCATTAACTTGGGGGTGATAAGGCGTTGAGAAATATTTTTTGATCCATAGTTTATCGTATAAATCTCGAATTTTCTTGTTGTGGAACTGATTGCTATTGTCGAACATAATAGAATGGAGAATGCCAAACTGGTATATTATATTCTTCCATAGGAACTTGGTAGCATTTGCCTCGATAATTTTGGCCATGGGTTTTGCTTCGATCCATTTTGTGAAGTAGTCAATCGCAACAATAGCGAAGCCGGCACTTCATCTCCAATTTTGTAAGAGGCCTATAAAATTGACTTTCCATTTAGCAAACAGTCAAGGGCTGGATACCACTGTACAGTTTTAGGATTTTTGTCTTCTATACATTGGAGAAGTGTTGGAATTTTTCACATTTCCGTCCTGACTATAATGCTTCATTTTTCAAGATGAACCAGTAATATCCTTGCCTGAGTACTTTGTGTGCTAATACTGGACCTCTAGAATGGTTGCCATATACTCCCTCTTGAATCTCCTTCATGAAGTAATTGGCCTCCTCTCCTCTAGTACAACGAAGTAGTGTGACCAAAATCCTCTCTTTTACAAAAATATCATCTTTCAGAAGAAAATGAGTAGCTCTTCTTCGAAGCTTAATGGCTTCGGCTTTACTGTCTAGTACGGTCTGTTCATTGAGGAAGGTAGTGATGTGCTACATCCATGACTGGGTACCGCGATCCACATCACTTCATCTCTTTTTGCAATCGACAGTTTGATGTGGTGCTCAATGGGACTACTCTGAGAAGTTCTAAATCTATACTGCTGGCTAATTTGTACAAAGCATCGGCATGGATGTTTTCCATGTGCAGAATTTGCACCAATTCAAACTTTTTGAAGCAAAGGAGAAAACCAATAACCAACTTTAGGAATGTAGCCATACAATTATTACTGGCGGTGAAATTGCCATAGACCTGACTTACTACCCGTTGGGAATCACTATTGATGAACATCCTTTTGACCTACATTTCTCTAGCTAATTGTAAGCCAGCCAAGAGCGCCTCATATTCTACAGCATTATTAGAGGCTTTAAAACCAAACCTTACAGAATAGTTGAGCCTATATCCCTCCGAACTCTCCAAGACCATCCCTGCCCTAGAGCTAGTTTCTTCGGATAAGCCATTAACAAAAAGATTCCACATGGGAAGCTCAATTGACTCCATGGCTATCTCCACCTCGGGAGCTTTAGCAAATTCCTCCACAAAGTCAGCAAGGGCTTGGCCTTTGATGGCATTCCAGGGTTCATACACCAAATCGAACTCACCGAGCTCGACAACCCATTTTAATAATCGCCCCGAGGAGTCAGGTTTTTGAAGTACTTATTTTAGGGAAAGTTTGTCAATGCGTGAATAGTATGAGCCTGGAAGTAAGGCCTCAGATTCCTTGATGTAGTGATAAGAGAGATCGAACTTCTCCATGTCTAGATAGCGAGCTTCTGCTGGTATAAGAGCTTTGCTTATGTAATACACATGTAGCTGGTGAGCGCCTTTTTCCCTTACAAACACTGAACTGACTGCCTCATCGAAAATGGCCAAGTAAAATAGCAAAAGCTCGTCCAACTTTGGCTTAGCTAAAAAAATGAGCTTGCCCTAAGTGTTTCTTCAATGCCTGAAATGCTTCCTCACATTCTGAAGTTCACTGAAAGATCTTTCTCCCTTCAAGATTCTTAAAAAAGGGTAGGTATTTCTTCATGGCTTCGAAGATGAAGCGATTAAGTATTGATATTCTCTTATTGAGGCTCTACAATTGGGTTTCTGAAGTGATTTCATCTCAATTAAGACCTTAATCATTTCTGGATTTGCCTCGATTCTCCTTTGATTAACTATGTATCCTTAGAATTTTCTAGAGGCCACGCTAAACACACACTTGAGCATATTAAACATCATCCTATATTTTCTAAAAAATTTAAAGTTGTCCTCCTGGTTTTCACATGACCCGCCACTCGAAGGCTCTTTACCGACATATCATCTAAGTATACCTCCATGGTTTTGATAATAAGGTCGGCGAACATCATATTTACCAACCATTGATAGGTAGACCCAGCATTTTCCAATCTGAAGGGCATCACCTTGTAGCAATATAAACTTCTATATGTAATAAATGAGGTGTCATCTTCGTCCGCTGGGAACATAGAGATCTGATTGTAGTTTGAGTAAACTTCCATGAAGTTCAGTAGTGCATGTCCTGCCGTATAGTCTAACAATTGGTCTATTCTTGGGAGTGGGAAACTATCCTATGAGTATGTTTGGTTTAAATATGAGAAGTCAATGCAAACTCTCCATTTTCCATTTGGCTTTCTAACCAATACGGGGTTAGAGATCCACTTTAGATATGTGGACTCTCGAATAAAATCATTACGAGTTAGCTTTTCGACTTGCTCCTTAAGTGCCTCGTACCTTTGTAAGTTGAGGGCTCGCCTCTTTTGTCTATGCAGAGCATGCCTTCGATTAACATATAAATGATGATAGCTAACCTTTAGGTCTATTCCTACCATCTCTTCATGCTTCCATGCAAAGGTGTCCAAGTTCTTTTGTAGAAAACTTTTAAGCTCTTCATTTGTATCGCGAGACACATTATTTCTTACTCGTAGGCCTAGGTAGGGTCTTGAGGATTTGAAAGGAAACTTTTCAGTTCTTCCATTGGAACCCTTTGTCACTTAGATTCGATGATGTGAGGATCTAATTCGTCATGAGGGGTCCTTTCTACAAGGGCTATGATACTCTTACTACTAATGCATCGCAATGGTGGTAATATAGACCTACCGTATCGTCCTGCGTAAATGTGATTGGCTCAACTAGACTTGCCATATAGGAATGGTTGACGATGTAACTGGCCATATGTGGATTCTTGGCCTCTCTCGCATAGTTTTTCTATCGTTATGAGAATTATCCCCCTACAAAGGGTCCTCCAATTATGGTGTCGATCTCCCGAATAAACGTGTTTTTCATGGTGGAGGCTTGATCTCTACTTCGCCTATGCCCACATCAGGGCCTATCTTCATCCTTATCTCTCACTCGCCGAGGTAAGCATTCCTTCCTGGGTTACTCGCATCTCTTCTTCTGGGAGAAATTTGCCTTTCTTGGGGTCAACCTTCCCTCATCATGCTACAAGGATTACACATTTTTGTAGATAAGGGGTGTCCCTATATTCACTTGTATTGTGGCCGTAGAGTCGGTGTAATGTAAAATAGGGTCGTACCTCATTCGTAGGCCTATGTCTATATTTTCTTCCCTTTCATCTATTCTTGGAGTTGGGTTTTCTCGATGTTCCAGCCTCGATGTTGGTACTTGGCCTGAAATTTTCGTAAGTGAGTGTTGGAACCACATTTATCTAGTTGTTGCCAAAGCTTTCCCTAAGTGGGGGCCACTGCATGTCTAGCTTGAGTCCAATGTTTCCTTACCAAATACGAAGTAGGGCCTTTTCCCATTTGCCTTTGGGTTGGTGGGAGCCTCTGTGCTGCCTTATTCCGATGATCAATCATTTTTTCATTGACAATCTCAACCCTCATTATTTTCACCAGCTTGTCATAAGTTGCGGGGTTCTTGTTTCGCACATCCCTCCAACACAGGGTGTTCATGTTGAGGCCTCCTTTCAGAGCTGAAAGGGCTTCTTTATCAGTAACTTGCATGCAATAAGTCTTTGGCTGCTCCGCTTAAGGTTAAGTGGAAAGCTTTGCATTTTAGGGTCGGCGATGCTCCCCTGAAGCTCATATGTGTTTTGTACTTATTAAGGTGCTTCTTCGAGACATCTTTTCCTCATACGAAGTTGGGAGGCATTAGGAAGCTATGAAGCTCTCAAGAAAAATGAAGGTTGTCATCTTCATCATCAAATGTTACCTAACAAATGGAATTGAATTGGCATATTGGCGTCTACCGCAGAAATGTCACTTCCATCATTCATAAGATTTTATTTTGGACACATCTTTGCATAAAAGATTTGTATCTGATGCTAAAGCATTGACTGCCATCAGCAGGTGTGTCTTCTAGCCATACGACTCGGTTCTAGTTCATGCCGAAGCTATCCACTTCGGACATTCGCCTCATATCGTCTTGCTTTAGGTTCTTCGGTGCCTCTGAGTGTGGGCCTGTTTTGATGACCGATGACTTGTTATCAGAAGCTCGGAGTGTGGGCCTGTTTTGATTATTTGGAACGTGTTATTAGAGGCGTAATACATTCGATTCTTCAAATAAAATTACAAGTTCAGAGAATAATGTCAAATCAACCATGATCTCCCAAATTTTTACCTCAAGATAACATAAGTTTTCTAACAGTAAAGCAATTACATTTCAGCAGTTGTGAAGGCTTTTTACTCATTATTGGTACATAGTAAAACCCTACTGAATCAAAAATATTGTAGGGCTTATATTTTAAAGTATATCCATCACATTATAGAAGCCATAAAACTATATATACACAACATGCAAGGCACATATGGAAACTAGTGTAAAGAAAAGAATGTCAATTGATATTGTAAGAGCTATGCTAAAATGTATTTTTATATTTAAAAGCCAACTTTTACTATTTGATTTATTCAGATTTCTTTCATAGATATTTACACATTTCTTTGAGAAATATAAGCAAAAGGTTTTTAAGAAAACAAAATTCAAGTCAACTCCATTTTTATATTAGGCATTCGTCTAGTCTATTGCAAAAACATTTTATATTTCTTTATTTAATCTGCGATTATTTTTGACACTATATTTTCCTTTTAATATTGCATCACTTTTAATTGTATTAAATTTCTTCAATCTTTGTTTATTATTATACTTATGTCGTCATTTTCGTCCTATTTATATCTTCAATGTTATATTAATTAGTATATTTTGTCACTAGTAATGATTTCTATTCAAATATTTTGTTAGCGTACTTTGAAATAAGAGATAAATATTTTGTCACACTTTTGTATTTATTGTATACTCTGGACAAAAAAAGTCATTATATTGTTAGTATAAACAAGTCCTTTTTATGTCATTTTAAAGAGCTTTTCGGGCCGAAATTGGCATCTATTATAACACGTGCAAATTCATGAAAGTTTAATGATAAGAACACGACCTAAACAATTGAGAACACAAGTGCAACTTCAAACAAACTTTTAAACCTTTAGTATTAAAAAAAAATTGTCAATATACCCGCTTTATTTAATTGGTTTTAAAGACATATGACAAGCTTATACCAAGAGTATGAGATTTTATGTAAATAATGAGTTATCTAATAAAATAAAAACAGGCCTTTTCGCTACGGGCTTTGACTCCAGATCTAATACTTAATTCATAGATGGACTTTTATTTCTTTTGGGCTCAGGTTGAGTCTGTTTTTGATGTTTTAAGAGTTTCTTTTAGGGGAAAATTACCAAAAATCAGACATTAAATTTAACATTTTAAAAAAATCAGGTTTTCATGTTTTTTTTTTTTTCATTTATCATGTTTTTTATCATTTTAATTAAATAATTAATCTATTAAAACCCTAATTTGTCTATTCATTCCACACAACCCCCCTCTCACTTCTCTCCACACTCTCTCACTTCTCTCCGGCATCACCGACCGTCGCCTCCCCCTCCCTCTCCCTCCCTAGGACGTGAAGCTGCTGTGGGTGTCGCAGCAGCGTCGGCTGTGACACCCAGTAGCCGCGACGCTGTTGTGAGTCGCAGCAGCGGCGTCGCAGCTGCTGCGACACCCACAGCAGCCGCGACACTGCTGTGAGAGCAATCGAGCTCTGTGTGTTGGGGGTGGGGGGGAACTGTGTGGGGTACGGATCTGTGGGTGTGGGTGTGCGATGGTGCTGTGGGTGCGCGGTGCGGTGTTGTGTGTGCGTGGTGATCTTCTATTCGGTGATGTGGGGATGTGGGTGTTTTTCTTGGTGTGGTGGTGCGGGCGACGATTGGATGGTTGTTTTTGTTATTATCACGGCTGTGATTGTGGTGGTGTTGTGTCTGACAATGGTGGTGTTGTTCAAGCGGTGACGGTGTCTGTGACCAATAATTGATGTGACGAATTGTCTGTGACCAATTATTTGGTCGTTCTGTGACCCGTGACCAAGTTTATTGAGATTGGGGAACGGGTGCAGCGGATGAGACGAAGTGTCTGTGACCATCTATTTGGCTATTTGGTTGATCTGTGACCCGTGACCAATTATTGGTGATGTGCTGAGATTGTGGGACATGTGTTTGAGTGTATATGACTTTAAAATTTATTAATCTGTGACTCAATATATAATCTGTGACCCACAAATTTTCTTCATTTGTGATCAATTAAAAATCTGAGACCTATAAATTTTTTCAATTGTGACCTCAAAAAATCCGTGACCAATTAATTTGATATGTTGTGACCGAAAATTAAATTTTCAACTATTAAATAAGATATCTGTGATCTCGGGATCGGAACAGTTACCGGAATTCAGTGACGACAAAACGGTCATCGGAATAGTCGTCGGAATTAAGCGTTGTCGGAGAACAATCGTCGGAATTGTCACCGGAGTTGTCGTCGGTCACCAGAATAGTCACCGGAGCAGTGGGGGTGGTGGAGGTGGGGTAGGTCACTTATATTATATTATATTACAATTAAATATTAAATTTAATAGATTAATTGTAAAATGTAATTAATTAATTAATTTATAGAAAAATCTGAATTTTGTAAATTTAAACATTGGGGCCTGATTTTTTATTTCATGAAAAATAATACCTGACCCATAAATTTTTCCCTTTCTTTTAGTATGCATTGCATATCGAAACCTCGATAATTTAATATTTGGCAAATAAATAATTTTGATTAAAAAATATTTTGACTGATCATGGCTTGAGGTGAACGCGCTAAATTAAAAACTCGCTAAATTGATAAGACAAACATTATGATGAAATCATATCAGTCTCACGTGATATATAAATTAAAGATTTCTTAAACATTATAAAAAAAAAAAAAGCATATTGGTCTCACATATAAATTAAAGATTTCTTTATATATAGTACTCATGATTTACTAATAGATAGTCATTGATCAATTATTTAGCCCCCGTTTGACATCCATTAATTTTTCTTTCTCTTTCTCTTTCTCATTCTTCTTCTTCATTTCAACCATATATTCTCCAAATAAAATAATATTACACACAAATCAAAAACTTTTCATCACTTTTCTACCACACATTCTCACATAAATCACTATTCCAAAATTTTTATTCTTCTCAAAATGGGTTTCAAACAAGGGCTTAGTATTTGCTGAATGAGTAGATTTTTCTAGAGATCCTAGCCTATTAATTTATGTAGCATTTGACACAATTGCGAAACATTTCTCATTAATTTATAGACTTTGACTCTAGGAGAGAATCCTTCATTGCCCAACTAGGGATGACAACAAGACGAAATAGGGCGGATCAATCATTCCAATTTAGTCGGATATTTTTGTTACATTATCTCACCCCAGACTCAGTTAAAGCGGGACGAGATGAGACGGGATACGGGGGGAGTAGGTCCCTTGCCCAGTTTATCTCCCCATTTATTTTTATTTTTTGTTTTGTTTAATTATTCTAATTTTTTTTTTATCTTTAGTTAATGAATGTTATTACTTTTTTTTCCAATTTGTCAAAAGTTCTTTAAAAATAATTAAAAAATGTTGATAAATCTTTTATTTTTATTTAATAAAAAACTTAAACGCGAAATTAACTTTAAGTGGGATGGTTAGCGGGTGGAGACCATGTTTATCATATCTGTCTCGTACCCGCTTCGAGGCGTCGACCCACGCCTCATTTTACCTTATTAGACAGGTAATCCTCGCCCCTTTCGAGACATCGTCTCGCGGGTAGCGGGTTGAATGAGTTTTCTTGTCATCTCTTGGCCCAACTAGGTTATTGAATTTTGATAATTATCCAAAAAACGAAAGTTAGCTAGATGGAGATGCTACCTTGTGGAGGAGAGCTACTTTAAGAGCTATTAGCCTTAACTAATATACTCAGAAAGGTTCTTCCAACAAGAGTGCATGAGAATTTTTAGATTCTTTTAATTAAAAAGATAAGAAATGATCAATGATTTATCTTAATCTACACAAAAATTTGTAATAAAGAAATAACTATTTAATTTGTAAAATCATGTGGGACATAATGCACTAAATATGGAAACTACACAAGTTCTTGTCCGGTAAAAATTCTATAAAATTTATTTTTTCTAAAATCATTTTTAACCATATTGTAAAATAATTTTGCAAATGATTCATAACTTTTTCATATTTTCAAGTACATATTTTACAAAAATATTATTTTCACAAAATCTATTATAAAAGAATCTACGTCAAACATACCCTAAACCTTGGAACTTCTCCCAATGAGCTTTCGAAGTGAAAATCTGTGGTCTAAACTTAAGCAAATTTTATCAACCACACATTTTATAGAAACAATTTTTATCAACTTTTAATCATACATTTTATCAATTTTTATTAAAATTTGTTAAAACGTTTATAAAAAAAAAATTGTGAACTGAAGCAACCCCAATATAAAATCCCTGAATTTGTAATATGTACAATGGAAAAAAGTTTATGAATCACTTTTCTCCGTCAACAAGAACTGAACAGTAAAATGACATGAAAAGGAATGTCTGCCCCCTATAGACAAAAGAACCTATGACATGCCGATGATGAAAATTCAAATGATCGAGAAACTCAACGCTATTATTCTTGAAAATTAATACCTCTGCCTATCCTTGAAAGGGGTAATCTTGATGACTAAACCCGGAAAAACATCATCGGGATCTTGAATATGTGGATTCTCCTCGACAATATAAGGATCACCACACTTTTCACTTATAGTGTGCAAAGTTTCCCCTTCTCTTACAACATAAATTTCATCGCATGGCCTCTCCACATGATCCTTCGGCTGCACTGTATAATATTCTCCATCGCTCGATTCGCAGCAGCTTAAAACCAGCATTAATGCCAAGAACAATGCACAGTACCCACTAATGGCCTCTGCCAATGCTATTGATGATGAGTTAATACGCGACATGTCAGTTTTTTTCGAGAATTTTCTTGTTCAGAATTCTCTGGATTTTTATTTATTTTTAAATGTATTTATAGGGTTTGTATATATAGAGGATTAGAATTGAGATTTTTGAAGTGGAGAAGATGGTTTCGTTTTCAACTGGTAGTTGGAGTGGGTGCAAGGTCCTGTTTTATGGATGAACGGAGTTGAAACGGTTTCTTTGGTGTGGTAGGTAACTGTCCAACAATGGAGTCTATTAATTGGCATCATTAAGATATTGAGACGACTACGACTTGACCCTAATTACGTCTTGAAACAAATAAACCTCGACAAAGATAGACCTCAAACAAATTTTTTTTCTTACATATTAATCATATTTATTGGAATAACACGAATCTTACCACTAATTAAACTAGTTTTGTTGGTATTTTGAACTAAACTAAGATTTGAGCAAAGGAATTGAGATTCGTTGTCCAATTTTTGCTGTCAACTTGCTCTTCATCCAATTAATTAATGGCACATCAATTTGAATTAATATGTAATTTTGAATTTACCCCATTAACTTCATTACTAATCCACCAAATCGATGACATATCGATTTAAAATGACATGTCAATAATTAATTAGATGAACATAAAAATTGGATAGCAGGTCTCAACTCTAAGCGGAGACGGGTGGTGATCAACCCTGTAACAATTATATTTTGCTTTCTCAAAATTCCTTCGCCCCAAACGCTAAGATCTTGACTTCGCTACTGAGTTGACAAAATTTGTCTTATCATTCTATCTAGTATTATTTTGGGTTTTAAAAAATATTTTGAGTTTACGTATAAAATTATTTTATAGAGAGAACATGTAATTTAAAATGAGTTTGAAAAAAAAATGAATTTTTAAAGAATGGGGATCAAATAGTGACTAGATGTAATGTAATAAAAATTTAAAAGATGGGGAAATTTAAATCCTAGAAGAATTAGTCTAACTACTCGAAAGGAAATAAAAGTTAAGTGTAACTGCCTTCTTTAATGGGTTAAGAGGAAAAATCAAATGTTTGACTTGGTTTTTCGTGCTCTAACTTTTAAGTAGAGTTCGTGTCCTAATTCTTGACTTTTTCTTCTCGTCCTTTACTTTTTTAATTCTTAAATGCAAGATTTGACTTGACGAGTTTTTGGTTATGGAAAGTTCACACACGAAAATGAAACCGTCAATGCTGGTGGTGGTCATTAAATTGGCACGCTAGTCTATTAGTAATTGTTATGACATCATGCTGGCGTTTATTGTATCATATTAATGTAGCGTTTGGTGACAATTTTGTATTATTTAAACCCCATACGTTTTGATGCTATAATATAATTATGATATACTACTAGAGAATAGGCATGAGAACTATAACGAACCCATCAGCATGAAGGAACTTCTCGACATGAGCTCGAGACCATTCCTCCCGAAGAAGTCTTTCTCTATGATGCGATAAAGTCTTTCTCTATGATGGTCTCCCTTAACCTTGGGTCTTCTCCTAGAGCCTGAAGTAGGGGTATTAAGTGGAGCAGCCTACACAGTTGCCTTGGGGTTGGATGTATCCAGGGTCAAGGCATACTAATCTAGGGCTTGAGGATTCAGTTAAATTGATAGCAAAAAATTGCCTATACAGGGAGACTGATATTTGATTAACAACATACCAAAGGGTCCTGAAAGTCATACACTGCTACTCTAGTCTTGCTTCACTTCTTTAAAGGTTTCGAAATAGTTCTGATAGTAGATTTCACAAAATATCATGATAAAACCAAGGCTCAAGCTATAGATGAGATGAGTCTTTATCAATAAGACGCCTAATATTACCTCAGATAATAAAGAGATGTTACTCAGATTGAAGGACCCGTAATATTTTAAAATCGGAGTTTACACGCTACAATTCACTATTATCTTTTGTGCCACCGTTCTGAAAAAATTATTGTTACTTAAATCATGGGTCTATGATTTGGGAAATTACTTTTTTTCATATGAAAGTAGACTAATAGATAGACAGGGGAGGTGCAACACGAGCATATTCAACATTGCATTGCATTAAGTTGAAAAAGGACTATTTTAATGATGGGCCTCCATAGATTCACCCATATATACCGCAGCTGAAGATGCAAAAGTAAGTTTGCGAAATTGAAAAGAGGTCGCATGCGGCGTTAGACTTCAATACACGATTACACATTTTTCCATTTCTTCACAGGGACAGCAGGGTAGTAGTTTATCATTTTAAATTAAGTAACTAATTCATAAAGAATTACAAGAATTTTTAATACATAAATATAATATTGAATTATAAATATACAAGTCAAGAACTCGATGGAGAAACAATAATTAATTTAGTAAAGCAAAACAATTTTTTTTTTTTTTTTTTTTTTTTTTGGAGTATGTGGTAGTTATATATAGACAGATCTTTTTTGTGATCAAGCAAGCAATTAAAAAACTTTTACCAAGTTATCAATTTTGACGCAGTTCACGTTTACAAAAGAAGGAAGAAATTAATGCTATTTTTCCTTTGACCCTTGATTTTGACATTGCAACTAGAAAATAACCTGAAATTAGATTGTTAGTTAATTTACAATTATTCAGAGGGGAGAGAATCATGCTATTTGTACATATTCGTTGACTACATTGGTGACAACATGATGAGAACCATGAGACAAAAGCTAGCAAGAATCCGTTGATGGTGGAAGAAGGATCAATGACGAGATTGCGAAGATCAAGGAAGCCATGTGATTACTTATTCAACCTACGTGGGCCGAGTCTTCAATTGCAACGAGCAAATTATCAAGTTTCATGTTGGGTATGGAAGATGAACCAAGATTAATGCCCTTAATTCAAGCTAAGTTAGAAGAAACGAAGTTTGGAGTGCACCTAAAAAGCGGCGCGCGAGCACACGTAAAAAAGGTCGCGCGCACGGGTCCAAAATTTTAACCCGTAGCCAAATCAATTAAACGGCACGTGCGCGAGTGCAGTACAAAAATCTAAAGGCGGTTTAATTTTTCCTTTTTCATTTAGAACTCTATTTGTTTGATATTTCTTAATATTTTACGTTTTCATTAAAGTTTTTATGACTTTCCTATATATAGGACTCATTCTTTTCATTATAAAATAGCACATTATTGAGAGATTAAATAAAACCAAGGTTGCTTTTTTCTTGTTTTTAATTGAACTCAATTTCGAACTTATCAATGATTTCAGCTTTGTGGCATTCAACAATTTCAATAAGGTTCATAATTTTTGTAATTAAAGGATCAAATTCTTCCATAACTCTGGTTACTTGATTCAATAAATTATTGGGTCAAGTTTCAAATCTGGATTTTAATTTTCTTAGGGTTGTGATTCAATCTTTTGTGGGTTTCAGAACTACTGTTGCTACATGGGTTCACGTCACAACAGCCTACTTGACATCATCACATTCATCCATTGTTAAAAACTATTTTTTGCATCGAAGACTCGAATTCTGACAATACATGATTGTCAACCATGTTTGTACAACTAATTTTATCGAATAAATAAAGCCATGCATTTGACCTAGGTAGATAACTCTTTCAAACTTATCTAAATATTTGTTCACGGAATATCATTCTAAAATTGAAGAAAAAGTTTGTACATTTTATCGGACTTAAATTTTGAAGTACTATTCTCCCCCACTCAACGCCAAATTTTTAACAAATTGTGTTGACCCCGAAAAACGTGACACCAACGTGGATAATAGATGTCGGGCCAACTCATGCGACTTAAGCAAGTTCCAACACATTTTGACCCGAGAACCGGATGGAGGAAGGGAGAGCGTGAATGCGAGAGATATTTTATTGTACAAGACAAAAGTGTTCGAGTACCGACGATAGTGACTGAGATGATTACACCAACAAACAATCACCAACAAAGTTTTGATAACCTAAGATCAAAAATCACAAAATGTGGAACAAACAAGAAGATATGGTGAGAGTATTCTTGTGTATTTGAATCAATGTTCAAAAAAACCATCCAAAGCCCTTTATAATTTACAAAAACCACCTATTTATAGTGTTTTGACCGACATCCGTTGGATCATAACCACATGACCTCATCTCCTTGACTGAATCATCACATCAATAAGTATATCATACAATAAATAAATTGGCAGTGAGTCAACCATCATATATATTAGGTTGACACGCATGACATTCTTTATTACAAATGTTATATCAATCATTCCTAAATATTGTCTACAAATCTTGTAAGAGACAACTTTAGCTTGGATGAACTGAGGGCTTCGAAAGGAGGAAGTTTCATATTGGTGGTCTTTTGTGTGAAGAGTTTTGGTTCTTCTTTAATTTATTATGTAGCGCTTCGGCTTAGGAGTTTTAGCCATTTAGGCAGTACTTCAGCACATGAGTTTCAACCATTGTTTGACTACTTTGATTTTGACCAGTTGGGTTTCTGTTGTTAAAATACTTTCAAAATGCCCAAAGGACGGTGAAGAAAAGTCATCGGAAATTATGAATGAAAAGGAAGGAGAAGAAAAGAGATTGAGAGATTTTGAGAATAAGATTGATGATTTCGTAAATGTCAAAGTGATTTTTTACCCCAAACTGTCGCCTTTTATAGGCAAAGGCTCTTATTCCTAGCGGTTAGATGTTGATCTGGATTATCTAACTGTTTATTTGAGATTTAAATCTGAATCACTCAGTATATCGGACACTTCGTCTTCTACAGTCCAGATCAGCACGTCTGCATCACGTGCTCCAACTCGTCTGAATTTCATAAGACACGCGTATGACAGTTATCATTGTGCATTAAATATGGTAGTTTTTGCGTGTATGGGAAAACGAACCTCTTTAGCTATCTTTTCTTGAAAATGTACGAAACAGCAAATCATTTCGGCACAATAATTGAGGATGCCTCATGTTCCCAACGTTTCAAAAAACTTAGTTTTCCATAATTAATGAGTCATAACATCGGCAAGTAGCAGAGGCACTTCACCTCAACCACTTCTTTTAAGGCTTTAGAAATACAAAGCAATTTCGGAGAAGACGGCCTTGGACAAATTTATCGTGTTGACGTTCCTCCAATTTATTCCATAAGTTCAGAAGCTACCAGGTACACAGCTTCGGGCAACATTGATAGGTAACTCATGCCGATCAGTTACAATTAAATTCTAACTATAATATAAATATTTATACTTAGATTTGGGGGACTATTGTGGTGTATAAAAACCACCTCTAACAAAAAATTTCATACAAGTCCATGCATTAAAGAAATAATTATGTTTAGACTTGAGGGACTATTGTTACGCTTCTTGACTGAGACTACAGTCAAAATGTCACGTCGTAGTCCACATGGAAAAGGAAAGTCAACCGAAACCCAATTGGTCAAAAACAAAGTAGTCGAAGAATGGCTAAAGCTTCTGTGCCGAAGCACTACCTAAAAGCTAAACCCCCTAAGCCGAAGCGCTGTGTAAGAAATCAAAGAATAATTGAAGCTCTTTACACAGAAGACCACCAATACGAAGTTTCTTCCTTCCGAAGCCCTCAGTTTATCCAAGTTGAAGTTGTCTCTTACAAGGTTTGTAAACAATCTTTAGGAATGATTGATGTAACATTTATAATAAAGAATGTCGGGTATGCTAGTCTAATATATATTGCGGTTGACCCCGTTGTCAATGTATTTATTGTATAATGACTTAGTGATGTAAGGATTCGGTCAAGGAGATGGGGCCACGTAGTTTCGATCCAATGGACACCACGCCATCCAGAACACTATAAATAGGCGCATTGGATGGTCTTTTTGAACATTAATTCAAATACACAAGAATACTCTCACTATATCTTCTTGAATGTTCCATATTTTGTGATATTTGATCTTAGGTTATTGACACTTTTTTTGGTGATTGTTTGTTAGTGCAATCATTTTGGTCACTATCGTCGGTGCTCAAATACTTTTGTCTCGCGTAGTAAAGCATCTCTGCATTCACGCTCTCCCTTCCTCCGTCCAGTTGTCCTATCAAAATGCGTTGGAACTTGCTTAAGTTGCGTGAGTGGGCCCAACATCTGTTGTCCACGTTAGCGTCATGTTTTTGGGATCTACAGATTGTATTGTTATTGTTGGCATTGGGTCACATGCCCCATGTGATGGTGACTTTTGCATAATGATCTAAGAGTTTGCACTTAATGGTGAACAAATTTTATTATAGACGGTTCAAACAATTTGATAATACTAAAACGTGGCATGATGCTAACATTTCGCGTTGGTAATAATTTAAAAACTTATTATTGAAGTCATTGAAAGTTATTGACTTAAAATGGTTATTTATCATCGGCCTATTTGGAACCGATTAACTTACCCTATTTGGTTCTCATTTTTTAACACTTATTTTTTTAAAATTTATTTTAAATCACATTTCATGAATTAACGAACTTTATCAATTTTTCAATAGCACATTTTATCAAATTTTTTTTTTTTTATCAAAATCTACTAAAAATCTAATTTTTTAACCAAAACAAAATGGAACTTAACATGTTTCTGTTTCCAAATATTAAAAATAGAAACGAAAAAAAAAGAAGCAATATGTTGCATTTTAAAGGTTGACCTAAAAATAGAAACGAAAAGAAAAAGTTTATAGGTTTATGTATAATATTATTTTATTGAAGAATAAGTGATTGATAAGAAGATGGAGAAAATGAATTTTAATTTAATAGGGGTCAAACATGGGCTAAATTAAAGTAAATGATGGCAAACAAGGATTGAATGTCTCAATCCACCATTTAGTTTGACTCATCACCTTTTTTTAATGTTTTCAAAATCGGACCAGACCGATCTATCTGACTAGAAAAACCATGAACCATTACAAAAATCGATTCAATCCATACCTAAAAATTGAATATTTAAAAATCAGACAAAACCCAACCAACTAGCCGGTCTAACCATAAATCGGTCTATTCGCAACCGATTTTAACAGTTTAAACATTAGTTTTTCCTATAAAAAAATTTGAAAACGTTTTTACTAGACCCAAGCTCTAAGGCCCAAATAATGTCCTCATAAAAAATTAGGAACAATACATAAGGAGGAAATTACATAGAACCAAACATTTAAGTTTACAAATTCAAAAATCAAATCTAAACTTTATTTAATAAAAAATAAGGTATTGCATAATAATTATCTATTAAATGTTTTCACACAATTCAATTACAAACCCTAATTTCATTTCATTCTTCTCACTCCATCCCCATCTTCTTTATCTCCTTCTCATGCCACTCTATGAAACTTCGTCACCGTCGTCGTCAGAGCACCCGCCAAGGGAACCGCGTCGTTGCCACCACTTAAGCATCACCGCACTGTTTAATGAAGAGATCAGAGCCTCTGCGTGTGGAAGTACAGGGGTGGCGATCTGAAATCTTCTCCGATTTGTGACGTTTCTCCGACGATTTTATGTGGCGTTGGATCTGGTGACGACAATAGGGTGGTGGTTTTTGGTGGGTGGAGATCTGATAGAGTTGATTGTCATGATTTTTGTTAACGGTCGATTGAATCTGGTGGTGACGATTTTGTTGGTGGTTGTGCTGTGTAAGCGGCGGCAGCAATGTAGGTGGTGGTCGTATGTGACTCACTATTTAGTTACCTGTGACAAACTGTTTAATTGTGACCTTAAAATTCGATAATTTGTGACTAACAAATTTGAGAATATGTGAATGGTTGATAAATTGTGACCTATAATTTTTATCTGTGACCATAAAATTCGATAATTTGTGACCAACAAATTTGAAAATATGTAATTGATAAATTGTGACCTATGATTTTTCTATATGTGACCAATAAAATAAAATGTGACCTATACAATTTTCGATTTGTGATCTCGAATTAATCTGTGACCTATTAATTATTTAATAAGTGATCAATAAATAAGTTGTGACATATGATTATGTATCATGACCATTAATTATATAGTTGTGATTTTATTATATTTAATTAATAAATAAATACCTCATTTTTGCATTAATTAAACTTAAAACCTCATTTTTGAATTGTGCATAGTCAATGCCTTAATTGTGAAATTTTCCCATACACAAGTCTTGCATACAAGAACCTAATTTCATAATTAATAATCTCCCTAAAATATTTCATATATCAGATGATGACGATGACAAAAAAAATTAAATTTAATCTGCATATTTACCCTCACTCCACCTTTAGAAAAATTTCTAGAAATTGAATACTGAAAATTACACCCCCCATTCCCACCCCCACCTCCCAAAAATGTTCTAAAAATTGAAAATGGAGATTACACACATACACACATGGAACAACCATCGACAACCTACCACGCCCCACAACAGAGAAATCTCAAAAAATTGAAAATGATTTTTCTCTATATACCCCCACTCCATCCCTATTGTATAAAATCTCCAGAAATTGTGGTGGCAGTGGTGGTGCATTATATGCGATCATATTTGTGATTAATTGTGTTATGTGTGACTATATTTATTGTTTGTGATCATACTTGTGTTATATGTGACTATTTGTGACCAAATTTGTTTTCAATTAACCAAGTCACAACCGATCATAATTAACACATAATTAATCACAACAAGTTACAATAAACACATATTTGATCGCAGAAGGCCACCACAAACAAATCTGCACATATCACATACCAAATCTGCACCCGTCATGCCTCTGACATATGTAGGACAATCGAAAGAGATTATCAAGTGGATTCGATCTCACTCAAAAGAAATCATGAGAACATTTGTGTTCCCATAGTTGTCTAGCACATTCGAACTATTTTGACAGAAAAAAAGTGTCTCTATTCATTCTTTCTAAGCCGTTCGAGTGGTATCAACCCATTTGATGACCTCATTCGATTGTTCTACTTCTACATAAGTCAGAGGCATCTCAGGTGGTTATGAACGGTCGAATCATCGTTTTTAGCAGAAATGATATAATTATCGTTTTATATAAACTAACACAATTTGTGATTTAAACTGAAACGATATCAATTTTGTGGAAATTGTACTGAAACGATAGTGATATCGTTATGTGTCAAACCCATGAAATAATATAACGACATCCATATCGTTTTAGCATAATTTTAACGAGTTTGAAACCGTTACAATGCAAATCATAACTACAATGATATAGATATTGTTTCCTTTCATATAAAATGATAATTATATCGTTCTGGCCAAAAGAAATGATTTGACTGTCCACAACCGCCTCGTATGCCTTTAACATAGGTAGGACGATCGAAAGAGATCATCAATTGGGTTGATACCATAGAATGACTTAGAAAGAACAAACGAAGATACTTTCTTTCTATCGAAATAGCTCGAATGTGGTATATAATCATGAGAACACAATTGTTCCCATAGTTTCTTTTAAATGAGATCAAACCCACTTGATGACCTATTTCGATCATCCTACATATGTCGATGCATAACAGATGGTCTGAACGATCGAATCATCATTTTAATAGAAATGATATAATTATCGTTTTATATAAACTAACATGAGTTATATGTCATTTTAGTTATGAGTTAAATTAGAATGATGTCAATGTCGTCAAAATTGTAATGAAACGATAATGATATCATTATGTATCAAACCCACGAAAAATCATAACATTCATATTATTTTAGTACAAATTTGACCAATTTGAAATCGTTCAAATTCACATCATAACTACAATAACATACATATCGTTTCTTTTTATATAAAATGACAATTATATCGTTCTGACTAAAAATAATGATTCGATTGTTCATAATCACCTGACATGCCTTTGATGTATGTATGACGATCGAAAGAGGTCATCAAGCGGATTAATGTTACAACTCATTTTTTTAATTTAAAGTCAAATGTTGACTTGTCAAAGTCTTAGTCAAATAAGGACTTAAATGGAATACATTACTTTATTGGGGTTATTTTACAAATTGACAATATTTGAAGGTTTAATATGGATAAAAATTAATTTTCGGGGTTTACTTAAATATTATTAAAAGTAACATGGTTAGATTTTATATCCAATGGAAGTTTATGGACTAAATGTTAAGTTTAATGGTAGGAGAGGTACTTCCTTTGCAATTGTGGGTGAGTGGATTACAAGTGGCATTTATATAACTCATTTACCCAATTTTTCATTTGAGATACTTACACCGAAAGAGAGAAACCGGAAGAAAAATCGAGAAAGAAGGGACGAAAAGGGCAAAAGGAAGAAAGAAAAGAGAATAAGAAGAGGAAGATGAGGAAAAGAGAGAGGGTAAGAACCTAGAACCAAACCAAAGAGGTAAGAAGTAAATAGCTTTGTAATCGAAATTGGTATAATTGTGTGTTTATTGTTAAGAATATCCAATTTAATTACTAATTCCCATATGTTGGTTTTTATAAATAAAGATGTGGGTTATCAGTGATATCAATTATTTATGATTGATATGATAATTACTTGTCCTACTTTTATTTTAATTGTTCAACTATGTTGTAGAGTCAGCCAAAAGGAAGTGTAGAAAGTAAATTAGATGTTTTATTATTATGGACTAAACTATGTTAACTGAATGGTGTTGGGGGTGAGTATAAGCATATAGATTAGAAGTTCTTGGAATGAAAAAGAGCATGTTTATAAATCGAATTGACTGGATAAATATATGTGTAATTGTGCGTTGTTTAGCAGAAATGCCAATGGAATCTGAATTAGTAGATTGAGATTGGATAATTATTCATACCTTTGGGATAAAGGTTATGTTGATGAATTCGCTATTAGTAAATGGACTAGAAAGTAAAATTAGCTTCAATTAATTAAAGGAAAATTTGGGAAATTTATTCAAGTATTGAGAAATAGTTCAAGTGTTATGGCATTAGATATTCAAGGCTTCTTGATTTGATAGGGGGTTAAATTGGTTATCTTGTATGGTATTTTGGGTGGGGACAAAGAGATTGGAAAAGCTAACGGAATGTCATAGTTTGTAGCTTGTTTCACCGAGTGGAAAACTTACTTTTTCAAAAATAAGATTTTTAACTTGTAAACTTATAAACTTATAATCATGTTTACTTAATATGAATGTTGAAATAATTCCCAATTTTTAGAAAAGCATATTAATTACATGAAATGTCTTATTTTCAAGAAATAAGTAAATGAGCATGATTATTTTGAAACCATAAAAAAATATCCGACGTAGTTATCTTACTCTAGGGCACTAAGGGGATACGGCCGTGTACTAAAGTCGTGTATTTGACTCTTATACACTGAGGAATTACAGCCGCGTGTAAATGTAACTCTTATCTACTGAGGGGCTACGACCGTGTGTAAGGGTGCCTATTATGCACTGGCGGCTACAGCCGTGTATAAAGATAATTATGTTCTTTCCACTTTGTGCACTGAGGGGCTACGGCAGTGTAGTGAAGTGTTGATCAGATAGTTTATTATGTTTTAAGTTATATGTACATGTTTGAGGTAATTGATTATATTTCATGTGGTTTTTGTCTATATTACAAGGGAAACTTTGCCAAAATTTTTATAAAAAAATGTCACAGTCAAAGCAGGTCAATGTTGCCTTGGTGGTGGATCCGACACTTAGCTAGTATCTACCATTGGTGCGCGGCACGTGTCGGGTCCATTAGGGTAATTCGGGACATGTTGTGTCAATTAATACCACTCAAATAACTTAGAAAGAGCGATTGGAGACACTTTCTTTCTGTCAGAAATAACAAGAGTGGTAGATAATTATGAAAACACAAATATTTCCATAGTTTCTTTTAGTTAGATTGATCCACTTGATAACATATTTCAGTCATCCTACATATGTCCTATGTATGTCGGGTGGCCATGAACGTTTAAATCATTGTTTCTAGCTTAAACAATATAAAAATCATTTTATATGAACTGAAACGATACATATGACATTTTAGTTACGATTTGAACTGGATCAATTGCAGTCTCGTCAAATTTGTACTGAAACGATATTGATATTGTTATGTTATTTTGTGAGTTTGATACACAATGATATCATTGTAGTTACATATGAAAGGAAACGATATATATGTCGTTTTAGTTATAATTTGAATTGAATCGATATCAATGTCGTCAAAATTCTGCTGAAACGATATAAATGTCATTATGTTATTTCATGGGTTTGATACATAATGATATCAATGTCGTTACATATTAAACAAAACAATATCTATGTCGTTTTAATTATGATATGAACTAGATCGATTTTAATCTCACCAAATTTGTATTGAAATAATACGAAGGTCGTTATGTTATTTCGTGAGTTTAATACTTATGATTTGTCGTCATTTTCTTTTTTGAAAATTACATGAAAAAAGATCTTTTGTTGAATGAAGGAAGAAAGTTTTGGGATCAAAACGTTAATCCAAAGAAAATTTGTTTGGCGTATGCGCTTTTGAGTTGTTTACCACCCGAGAGAAAAATGGTACCTCACGCATTGTGCAAGTTTTTTGACATAACAACTTCTTTATCGTGTTATTGGTCTATTACGACGTCAATGTCATTATGAAGCAATGTGTTTTTTATGTTAGTACAACACCAATATCATTTTGCACCTCAAGAACGATACCAATATCGTTATGTACATCAGTGTAGTTTTCATACCAAACGATATCATTTTGTGTCTCATGAACGATTTCAACTTCATTACGTGAATCAATGTATTTTCCGTGCTAGAACGACATTTGTATCAACTATAATGACATAAAAGCCATTTGTCTTTGTGAAAAAAATAGACACGGCGATGTAAAATGACTTTAAATTCATTCCAATAGAGCATAATGCGATAATAGCATAATAACTACAAAATTTAATATCAAGACAATAATAGTATAATGACTACAAAATGTAATAAATTATTTATTGTTTCAAATAAGTACAAAATATTAAAACTACAAGTCGCAACGATATTTCGCAGATTACGGATCATTACGAGCTGTTTGGCCCATGTAAGTGGAACGGGTATATGGCCATTTTTCTTGCATTTATTGCACTCACGAGATGTACAATTATTACTTTCAACAATCCCAAGAAATCCATTATAATTTGTATTCTATAAGAAAATGTTCAACTTTGTGCCTTTAAGAATGCTAAAATTGGAATTTATATTATCTACTACAGCAATTATTGTACACTTAGCTGACCATCCAATGACCAATTTTAATGTAAACAAAACTCCAAAATTCACCTCTTAGACTAGCAGGAGCATGTCATTTCTAGTTATGCCAATAACTTTCATGGGCACCCATAAGAAATGTATATAACAAGTACTTCCATTATATACACATGGCCCTCCATTTCCAAGAACCCAATGATATGAAAAAATGATTCTTCAAGTCAAATAGTCGTATTTCCAAGCAATCAAGCACATGTTAGCAGATTCATCAAGACAAAGAGCTAAAAAAAATTAGAATTGGAATTCAAGAAATCTAAAATTTTCAACACATGGGCTGCCTCCGGCCAAGAAAAAAACCCATAATTGACTTTAAAATTTCATGAATGAGATAATATGATGATAAGGAAAGAAGAAAATTTGAGATATCGACCTCCAACAAGAAGAAATGGAACTCAAAACTGATTTAGGGCTAAATAGAAATATGAAAGAGGAATTAGAGTAATAATGTATTTTGTATCCAATGATATTTTAGTCATTTAGAAATTGTATTTTTCATTTTATATATCTTTAAGCCTTCTAATTAAAAAAATAAAGTTGTTGGACTTTTTAAACTAATAATTCGTTTGACTAGGTCATTTAAATGAAACCTCCAAACGAAAATGGTATTGGGGATGAATTTGGGGGGGGGGGGGTGTGTTGAAATATGTATATTATGTTTAATTAAATTTTTATTAATTATAATTATTAAAATGTTATTATCACCCATGTGTGAATTTTAAACTCATCCCTCATTATTTTTTGACAATCAGTCTTTACCTATAGGTTTTTAGGTAATTTTCCCTAAAAAATAGTGAAATTTACATGAACTACATACTTTTATATATACTAAGTGCAAGCAACGTGCAATACACGTTTGCTTAGTTTATATTTAATAGTTTTGTTTAAGAATTAATTTGTTATTAATAAAGATGTAATTTTTTGGTTAATTAAATAATTAATGATGTAATGTTTATGTAATTGATAAATAATTAAATAAAGTGTTTCTCTCTGTCATCTCCAACCCAAAATCACAAACAGAAAACTCAAGGTATGTTAAGAGGTAAGAAGATGAGTTTACTTAGACTCCGTTTGATTCTCATTAATGTAGAATGCGAATGAAAAATATAGCCGCTATTGGACCCCACACAAGAGATAGAAATTCAAAATTGATGGATTGATGTGATGGATAACGATCATATTTTTCATTTTTATGGGTTTTTAATGAAAAACAAACGGAGGCTTAAACTTTTTGTATGACTTAAGTCTTTACTCGTTTTTAAGTAATAATGCAATTCATTTTATCGCTAAAGTATGATATATATTACGATAATATATGTATATCATGTGTTAGACTTAATATTGGTAAGTGACGGATAAATTTTCAAGGACGAAAATATTTTAAAGGGGTGAGAATGTAATACCCCGGAAATTTTCATAAAATATAATTCAATTTTTATATACTATATTTTAATATTTTGAAAGTTAGGGACTAAATGATACATTTATCAAATTATATTTTATTTGTGTCAAATATTTAGATATTGATGGAGTTATCGTAAATATATGAATATTGGTCTCGTTGGATAAATCGTAATTAGATACATAAATCAGATTCGAGAAAAAGTCGATTTGGATAAGTTAGCTCCAAGATATTTTAGTTTGAAAGAATTATCAAAAGCTAATTTATTTTTATTATTATTTAATTATAATTTTGAAAGTAAGGGGTGGTGACAAAAAGATATTCCGTTAAAACAAGAAATTACGTTAGTTTTTCCGTTAAACCAACAAATTCCGTTTAATAGCCACTTTTTATATATAAATATATATATATATATATATATATATATATATATATATATATATATATATATATATATATATAAAGTAAAAATGATTTATCAAAAACAACTTAACTCCAAATGAATAGTTAATTTAGGTAGCTTATATCTCTCCACCAAATTAGGGATGACAACGAGACGAGATGATCTGCCAAACAATTCCTCGCCCTGTACACACCCCACTACCCGTTTAAGAAGGGCAGGGCAGGGCGGGGCCCTTGCCCCGTTTAATTTTTTTAAGTTTTTGATAATTTATTTTTATTGTCCCCGTTCATTAGACTTAGACAAATAATTTGTCATCGCTTTTTCACCTTTTGAGTGTTATTGTAATTACAAAAAGACAATTAACTCACATAAGGGACCTTTTGAACATTCTCAATTTGCCCCACCACTGTGAACATATTTACCTTTGAACCTTCTAAGAACCAGAAGTGTGCTTATAACAGTTAGCATTTTAATTGCAGCTCATCAATAATGGAAATTTGGACCAGAATCTTTTTGTTTGCAGATATGGAAATTATACAACGAGAAGGTTCCCTACAGGATTATACCTTGTATTTACTAAGAATCTGCACAAGTTAATTTGTAGTAGGGCTATAAGCAAAAATCGTGAAACTGAAAAATCGAACCGAAACCGCATTTTAGAAACTGTCGGTTTGGTGCCACGTGGACCCGTCAACGAAATGGTTTTGAACCAAACCAAACTGATAAAAAACGGTTTGGTTTAGGTTTGAAAATTTTAATTGTGGTTTAAAACCAAATCGAACCGACGAAAAAAAATATAAAAATATAAAATAATGAAATTTTTTGAAACATATGTAAAATTCAATAGTTTTGTCATTTGTGTGTATTTTTGTCAAATTATAATTTTCTATTACATATATATTATTATTATTATTATCAAATAATCCTAATTTATATCTAATAATCTCAAAACAAATATAATCTATCAAAAATCATTTTCCTTCAGAATTCAAATTTCTACAGTTGCTTTTAAGTCTGCATTCTCAACTGGAGGTCAGATACTTGATTCTTTTAGGAGTTTATTAGGTACAAGGATGATTGAAGCTTATATATGCGGAAAGAATTGGTTGCAAATTAAGAATGAACATATAGTGCTGCGCCAATATTTAGATGAAGTAGAAGCATTTGATGATTCAATGAAAGTTGTGGAATGTGGTTTATATTTTTTATTACTATATTTTTAAAGATTCTCTTATCTATTTAGTATCCAATACTATGATGATGTAACAAATGAATTTGTTTGACAATGGAGACTATGAATCATGTGTGACAACAATTGATATTTGAGTATATGTGAGAAATTGAATTCGTAACAATATACAATGGTAAATTTGTGTAAATGTTATGTTTAGATATTATAAACAATTGATTTATTACTATGGTTGGTTATTCTCTACGTCTGATCAGTAGTTTTGTTTTTCAAATATGATAATCACAAGGTCTTGTTGAACATCATTATTTTTTTTGGATTTTATATGTAGTTTAGTAGACTTGTATTGTAACGTTATCCTAACGTCTTAACCTAAAATGACAAACAAAAAACTATATTTTAGTTTATTGTTATTTCACTTTGATTTAGTTGGTATTTAAATTTATAGTAGATATATTTAGTTTGTTTTATATTTATTGCTAGTAAGATATAAATATATATTGAATTTAATGAATTAATGTCATAAAAGTAGACAGACAAAAAAATATACGGCGAAACCGGTAGTTTAAAACCGGACCAAACCGTTAGGTTTAGGTTTGAGTTTTTTTCAAATCGTTCAAAACGGTTTAGTTTAGGTTTGAGTTTTTCTCAAACCGGTTTAAACGGTTTGATTGAAAATTTGTCTAAAATCGGACCGCTTAGACCCCTAATTTGTAGTTTCCTTAAAACGTTTTCTAGATATCATGATCCTTTGGGAGAGTGACAGAATTTGGTGTATGAAGTTGTATGCTATAATGACAGAGGGGCTTGTACTATATCATAAACGACGTCACCTGCCTTCAGTTTTATTATAAAATTATTATTTAAGTTTCAAGAATTTTCTCTGCAAACTCTTTTCTTGAAAAAATTCAGTTCTTATTCTATTTGTTCGAGTGACATAATGTAGTTCGTGGTTTGCAGCTCCAGAATAGATTATTTCCTCTTGTTGCTCTATTTCCCTCTTGAAACAGAGGCTATAGACGTTCTTTGCTCACACAGGTTCACGTAATAGTTCTATTACCACCCCCGTCCCACTAGAAAGGGATAGGTTCTGAGTTGAGACGATGCTGCATCAATGGCATAATGAATTTGATTTGTCAATATACATTTCAACCTAACCATTTTTCTTTAAATATAAATAGAAAAGTAGAAAAGCAAATGGGACAGTGGCAGCAAAGGCATATTTCTGGTGGACAGTAGTCCATTTCTTGCATAAATCATATATGTGAACACTATGACAAGTGGAAGGGACCGCCTCATGGCCAGCTGCCCAAACAAGAAAAGGCATTCAGGATAGCTTTAAACTGGCAAATGAGAATGGAAATAGATTCACTCTTGAGTTACAATTTTCTATTAGCACTAACAAAATTCCGTGAAAATCTTCATTTAAAGTACTTAATTCTAAAAAAAAATGAGGTGGGGCGGTCAGGGCACCTGTTACTAGTCTCTGCCCCAAACCTGCCCCGAGAGGCAAAATCCCACTCGAGTTTTTTGCCATCCCTACACCAAACAAGTCTCTTTAATTCATCCTCAATTATAGCCAAAATCCTCATATTTCGTCATCTTCATCTTTAAGTAGACATTTGAATCACATCAATAAAAAAATCCAAAAAGAACATTTTCACATCCCGCGAGGATTTTCTCGCATTCAAAAAGAATGTTTTCACATACCTCTTTAATTCTATTTCAAGTCTGTAGATTTTATTGAAGTTATTTATAAATTATATTTTGGGATTTTTTGAACTAGAATTTGCAGAGAATGGATCAATATGAAGAGGGCTATTATTGAAGAAGAACATCAGCTAGTTCTTGGAAACTTCTGCAAGCTGATTATAATTTAGCAAGCAACAATTTTCTTCATAGTTGCTTAATAAAGGTATGGCAAATGCTTTTTTGTAAGTGTTGTGCTCTAGGTCAAATCAATTTTGGACATAAACATTTTTAATGTATATAATTGATACATATTTATGGCAAGATCTATTATTTAATTGAATTAATATGCTAATAAATTAAATAATAGAATCCGTATATTCAAGTCTTGGTGATTTGTTAATCACAAGGAGTGGTGATTGTGAGATACAAATTACATATGACTAAATCTTAAATCGTCAGTGGTCGTATGTGATAACGAGATACAAATATCATTATTACGGATAGACAATCACATGTGGCATTTCTTACTTGTGAAATAAGTAGCTGGTCTCACAAGCTAAATTGTGGGACACTTCAATAAACACTTGAATGTTTTGTTATAGAACAAAACATTAGAGACCCGTTGGGGAGATTATACATGAATAACTATTTGAGTGTCAGTGGTTAATCTCTAATGTTCGGTAGTGAAATTAGTCATTTGACTTAAGGTAATCATAGTGCCTTATATGAGGACAGACATACTTTGGTGATGTTGGATGTTACTCTACCAATGATCGCTAATGCGGCATCATTCAGGTATGTCAATAATCATATAAAGGTTGTGAATTATCGATAAAGGATTGTCACTTTTAGATAGTAAGAGATTATGATCTACATCTTATCCAATTAAATTGATAATAAAATCATTGATGAAGGTGAACTCATAAGTCAAAAATGATTTTACGATTTATATTGACTTAACACTGGGATAAAATATATGATCGATAGTTGAGATTAACACATATCCATATCTCATAATTGATCGAATCATATTAACGAACGGAATATATTTTCACAATGAACGAAAAAGTTTGATTTTATCATACCACGTGACATTTTTCGTCACATGTATTGCCCTGACACATTGTTATATGTCAATTTTGGACGACGGATGTGAATTGATTTTAAATTAAAATGGGTATTTTAATTTATCAATTTTGATTAGATCAAAATAATAATTCACGTCGTTAGGCATCGTGGTCGGGAACTTGAAGGGTCACACACAAAAGGAAAACCAGAAGAATGAGATTTATCAATTATTTGATTAACAAGAGTTGGATAATTAATTAATTGAATTTTCTTATTAATAGGTCCGAAATAACTAATTGGATTAATTAATTCATGAATCAAAATTAATTAATTTGATTAATTAAATATTGAACCAGGTTGAACTTATATTAATAGGCTGCTAGGCTTTGAAAACTGTATGAAAATATTTCATTATTCTTGCTAGCACAAGAAAAGATCATAGTTGTCATTCTTGTTCTTTGTGTGAATTTTCATTGGAGGTTGGACAATTGGACAGCAGTGGATTTCAATTCGTGATTGTTCGTGCTCGAGAATCAGCAAAGGAGTTTGCAAAATTCATCAAATGTACAATTTCTATCTAAACACAAAATAGATTCTTAGTGGAAATTGAAAATTTGTTTTATTTTTTGCTGCGCATGAATAAGTAAATTCTCAATACTTTTCATCCATATTTATCCAATATTTTGCTATTTAAGCATGGGTGTGAGATGCAAATAGAAGGTTATGAGACGTACTTTGATGTTGTTCCACGGAGTGTGAAGATGAGGGGTTGGTTAATAAATGACAGACATTGATTTTAACTTTTCTTTTGCGTAGTGTTCAATAGCTTAGTCATCAAGTCTGAACAAAAAGTTTATGTAATTATGAACTTCAGTGGTTTACGTTTTTTTATGGTATGGATAACAGATTGATTCCTTTTGTCTAGCTGCTATGAAAATTCACTCTTTACAGTAATCTTATTTTATTGCTCAATCGAGTTTTTGTTATATATTATGATATGTTTGATGTTGAATCCAATTTTTTGTCGTTCATTCTATCAATCATGATATTCAATTGTTGATGCAATATTACCATCCACGATTTCATACTTATATTGTGGTTTAAGGTAGTCTCAATCGTTCACCAACACAAATACAAGCGTGCATTATGTAGAAATCTAATGACTCGGTATCATATTCAGTGACATTAACTGTTATATATTTATACAATAAATATAATATGTGAAAGAAATAATTAATTAAGATAAAGTGTCCAACTGGTAAAAAATGTGGAATTTGTGTGGGAGGTCAGGGGTTCGAGCCACGCCTCACGCACTATATTAAAAAGTCTTTGATTGGGCTCTTGAGCTTTATTGATTCTAATCACTATAAATGTCAGGTACGCGCATTGGCGGAGCCACGTTCAGTCCAGTGTGGGCACATGCCCACACTGAACTTTGGGCCATTTTTTTTTTTTTTTTTAAAGTTAAAGGAGAAGAAAGACTTTCTATTTCTAAAATTGAAGAAGAAGAGATTGTTTTCAATTGTCCTTAATCAACTCCAATTTGATTTATTCTTAGTTATATCACCACTCGAAATGGACATAAAACTATGTAGTAATTTGTTTCTCCTTTACCTAAAATGGATTTTGCTAAAATGCATTGATAATAAAATATTTCCGTGAAGAATGTCGTAAATACGTTTTTAGGTTGGAAATGATGTATACAAAGAATGAATTAATAACGTATTCAAAAAAAAAAAAAAAAAAGCGCCCCCGAACCCCCATGGCCTCCCACCCCTTCACTTCTAGGCCCCCCTAGTCCAACAGGCTGGCTCCGCCCCTGGATACGCGTCATGAATTATAACATCGAATAGACACACATGTACTAAATGTCGTTGAAGAAACCCATCTATTTCAAGAATTTAAGGAATATGAGTAAATTAAATAGATAATAGTGTCACTTTCATTTCGTTTATGCAACACAATTCTCAAGAGAATTAATAGTACTAATCACATATTTCGTTTATGCAACACAATACACCCATTTGGTACGAGAAGTCCAAAAGTCATAGCGCTGCATGTCACCAACACATTCACTGACCGAGTTCCTATGTGCAAACATTTAAACAAATTAATATGAAATCCACCAAAAAAAAAAAAAAAAATCTGCGAAATTGAAATAATATATATTATTAAGTCATATATGAATTTTTCCCTAAAAAATTTGAAAACTTTCATTACTTAGCCCAAACTTTAAGGCCCAAAAGGTGGATCTCATATAATGGAGGCCAGCCCTTATTATATCCACTTATCTAGTATTATAGTCGAACTTGTAACCGATATGAGATTGGGGGAGGGTTTTGGTTTAACGAGGAATATGCTTTTTTTTTTTTTTTACCATAATTTTATTATTCAAATTTTCCTTGTTTTCTCATTTATTTATTATAATGACAAAATAAAATCTTGCAAAAAATTTTAATAGTCTCAACCATTAATACTCGTCTATTTTGTCATCTCATTTTGTATTGATATTAAAAGTGGGACCTAATAAAAAAATTAAAAATTAATTGAAATTAAGTTTATTAAGTGATTGCTATATTTATATACAAGTCATTTTGAAAAAAAAAAATTGTCATATGGGTGTGTTTGAGCCACATTATTTTGGAAAAATGTATTCTGGAATAATATATTAATGGAGAATGTGTGGTTGAAAAAGAAGGAAAATTTATTGATGTGATGGAAAATATTATTTTATTGAAAAATGTGTGGTTGAAAATGAGTAGAAGAATGAGAATGAAAAAAATTAATGTGTACTAAACGGGGGCAATGTGTCAAATTTGTAATATATTTATAAATAAATATTTTATTTATTATTAGTGATTCAACCCCAATTTGACATTTCGACTCTTGACACTAGCTTTTCTGTGTCTATGGTCTGGGTCGATTTTGAAAACATTGCTTTTTTCAAGTCGATATTCTTATCAAGCTCATGTTTGATAGAGATGTTTTGAGAATAGATTTTGTGAAACATGATTTTTTTTTGGGAGAACGTGTCGTTTAAAAATATAAAAATTCATAAATTCACGTGCAAATTTATTTTATTGAAAAAATGTATGATTAAAAATGAGTTTGTAAAAAATGAGTGTTAAAAATGGGGACCAAATGGTAGCTAAGTTTTACTACAATTGTTATCTACACAATTAATTCTGGTGGAGATTACATTCATACATGATTTTCAACTTAAAAAATCAGGTTCAAAACTTATTTATTGAAAAATCATATCATAATTCAGTTTTTTAATCTTAATAATAATATTATTATTAAATCACTCTCTCTGCATTGAATTGTCCTTTTTTCTCCCTCCAATCGCTCGACCTCTCTCTCCAATCCCTATATATAAACTCGTCCAACCACTGTCATCGGAAGCCACCCATCACCTTCCCATCTCACCTGGTGGCAGATCGTTCGGTGGAGAGTGGTGATGGAATGGAATAGGTCAGATGAAGAACGATTATGACCAATTATTGAATAGTTATTGTTGACCCCAAAAAATGGTCCAACAAAAGAGAAGAGTTCCAAGTGTTTCTTTAGTTGTAGTGTGATTATCTTTATAGTGAAAGGGGGTCGGCCCGAGAAACAAAACTTCTCAGTAGAGAGAATGCCAAAGCTTTCTTTGTGTGTATAAATTTTCATTACTTTTTACAATGTTAAGTGTGTGCTTTTATAATAAAATACAATAGTGGAGAGCCGTTAGATGATGGAACACGTGGCCTCATCCGCATAGTCGAGACCTCTTATCGTAGCCATCAATCAATCATTCATAGGTCATTTCTCATTTAATGCTGTGACGGCTTGGAAGCCCTATGTCTGATATGTAAGACTAGACTTGACTTGTTTCATTAAGTGGAGCTACATATATAGGGAGTTGTCACATCACCCACTTGATACAAGATCTAGTATGAGATCTTCTCCAATACGCCTATACATATTTCATGTCATTCATTGGGGCTCAGCTCTTCATAAGGGTTCGGACAATAGAGGTTCGACCAATAGTGGCTCGGTCAAAAGAGGTTCGGCAAGATAGGGGTTCGGCCAATAGTGACTCGGCCAAATTTCCATATGGGCAGAATGATGTGGGACGGATCTAGGTTCACTTGCTGTGTAGTTTGTCACCTGGCTATATTTAGGACTTTGTTGGAACTTGTTCACTTGCCACGTGTATTTATTGTACGATTATTTATATGAGTAACATCAGTCCCCCAAGTCTGAGTCGCACATTCATGTGCGGGTCGGACTTTGAAGTATAAATAGTTAAGTCGGTCAATGTGGGATCCTCTCTATCTGAACATACCACGTAATATATGGGTGCAGCCTTATGAAGCTGAATTTACCTTGGCCGAGGCCTTTTATACATGGGAGAGCCCATCCGGGAAGAGGCAGCCTTAGAAGAGGCTGAATTGACCTTGGCTTATGAGGCTGAATTTACCTTGGCCGAGGCCTTTTATACATGGGAGAGCCCATCCGGAAAGAGACAGCCTTAGAAGAGGCTGAATTGACCTTGGCTGAGGCCCTATTATGCAAGGGAAGAGCTTACTCGGAAGATTCAGCCTTAGATGAGGCTGAATTTACCTTCGTCGAGGCCCTATTATACATGGGAAGAGCCTACTCGGAAGAGGCAGCCTTATAAGAGGCTGAATTGACCTTGGCCGAGGCCTTTTATACATGGGAGAGCCCATCCGGGAAGAGGCAGCCTTATAAGAGGCTGAATTCACCTTAGCCGAGGCCCTTTATACATGGGAGAGCCCATCTGGGAAGAGGCAGCCTTATAAGAGGCTGAATTGTCCTTGGCCGAGGCCTTTTATACATGGGAGAGCCCATCTGGGAAGAGGCAGCCTTATAAGAGGCTGAATTGACCTTGGCCGAGGCCCTATTATGCAAGGGAAGAGCTTACTCGAAAGAGGCAGCCTTACACGAGGCTAAATTGTCCTTGGCCGAGGCCCTATTATGTAAGGAAATAGCCTACTCGGAAGAGGCAGCCTTACATGAGGCTAAATTTACCTTAGCCGAGGCCTTTTATACATGTGAGAGCCCATCCGGGAAGAGGTAGCCTTAGAAGAGGCTGAATTGTCCTTAGCCGAGGCCTTTTATACATGGGAGAGCCCATCCGGAAAGAGGCAGCCTTAGAAGAGGCTGAATTGACCTTGGCCGAGGCCCTATTATGCAAGGGAAGAGCTTACTCGGAAGATTCAGCCTTAGATGAGGCTGAATTTACCTTCGTCGAGGCCCTATTATACATGGGAAGAGCCTACTCGGAAGAGGCAGCCTTATAAGAGGCTGAATTGACCTTGGCCGAGGCCTTTTATACATGGGAGAGCTCATCCGGGAATAGGCAGCCTTATAAGAGGCTGAATTCACCTTGGCCGAGGCCCATATATTAACCGTTGATAGAGATATGGACTTGCCATATATTAACCGTTGATGGAGAGGTATGAGCTCGTCATACTTACTTTGATGGAGATATATGGGCTTACCATATATATTAACCGTTGATGAAGAGGTATGAACTTGTCATACTTAGAAACTTATGAGCTTGTCATAATTAATTTGATGGAGATATATGGGCTCACCATATATATTAACCGTTGATGAAGAGGTCTGAGCTTGTCATACTTAGAAACTTATGAGCTTGTCATAGTTAATTTGATGGAGATATATGGGCTCACCATATATATTAACCGTTGATGAAGAGGTCTGAGCTTGTCATACTTAGAAACTTATGAGCTTGTCATAGTTAATTTGATGGAGATATATGGGCTCACCATATATATTAACCGTTGATGAAGAGGTATGAGCTCGTCATACTTACTTTGATGGAGATATGTGGGCTTACCATATATATTAACCGTTGATGAAGAGGTATGAACTTGTCATACTTAGAAACTTATGAGCTTGTCATAATTAATTTGATGGAGATATATGGGCTCACCATATATATTAACCGTTGATGAAGAGGTATGAGCTCGTCATACTTACTTTGATGGAGATATATGGGCTTACCATATATATTAACCGTTGATGAAGATGTATGAACTTGTCATAGTTAATTTGATGGAGATATATGGGCTCACCATATATATTAACCGTTGATGAAGAGGTCCTTTGATGAGCTATTTTATCTCCTTGCAAGGGGATAATTCTTCTTTGTAAGGGCTTCATTCATGATGTTTGATTCATCCGTGGAAGAGGTTTTATATATTTGAAGCATTGATGCGTATAAGGGATGAGGCCTTGTGTTGTGGGGTTCCATATTCCAGAAGAAAGCCTATTAATTCCCCCAATATGACCCCTTTTCAAGGGTTCTTCCTTCTCTAGGAGTCTTTATTCATAGCTCCTTTAAGGGGATTCTTTTTTCAAAGGTTTTTTTTCTTTTATTCAAGACATCTTCAAATACCACATCTTTTGGAGTCTTCATTTCATGGGAGATACGTTGATGCATAAGCAAAGCTAAAAATTGCCTCTGAAGTCCTTCAACTTTTGACACTTCTATATGTTGGTCCCCATATTTTGACTTTTACTTCAATCATACCCTTGATAAATTGCATCCAAAGTCCCTCAACTTTCGACACTTCCACACTTTAGTCCCAAGCTCACTTTTTGTTCGCTTGTAGTCCCTTTCTTTTCTTTTTACATTGTTTTCCTTCACCTTGAGGATTTTTGCTTATCATGTGGGAGGCACTTATGCATAATCCACGAAGAGGCGTTGTAATACAAAAGTGATGTTGAATAGGCTGAAATGAGGCCTCTATACTTGAAAAAATCATAGTTGTAGAGTTGGAGTAATCCTTCAAAGATGAAGCCCTTGACAATAGTGTCATTTGTGTAGAGGCGGAGGCCCATGTTTTAGGGATGAGCCATTTTAATACTTCAAACTTGTCCCCTTTTTTAGGGGTTCTCCTTCGTAGCCTCTTCTTTAGAGGCTTCCATTTTTTCTTTCTTCAAGAACAAAGCATTTTGCAAAGAGAAAGCCTAGGCACTCTTTTGTGAATGAGGCACCTTAATACTTCAAACTTGTCCCTTTTTTAGGGGTTCTCCTTCGTAGCATCTTCTTTATAGGCTTTCATTTTTCTTTCTTCAAGAACAAAGCATTTTGAAAGGAGAAAGCCTAGGCACTCTTTTGTGGATGATGCCCCTTAATGCTTAAAACTTGTCCCTTTTTTAGGGGTTCTCCTTCGTAGCATCTTCTTTATAGGCTTTCATTTTTCTTTCTTCAAGAACAAAGTATTTTGAAAGGAGAAAGCCTAGGCACTCTTTTGTGGATGAGGCCCCTTAATGCTTCAAACTTGTCCCTTTTTTAGGGGTTCTCCTTCGTAGCATCTTTTCTTTATAGACTTTAATTTTTCTTTCTTCAAGAACAAAGCCTTTTGCAAGGAGAAAGCCTAGGCACTCTTTTGTGGATGAGGCCCATTAATGCTTCAAAATTGTCCCTTTTTTTAGGGGTTCTCCTTCGTAGTCTTTTCTTTATAGGCTTTCATTTTCCTTTCTTCAAGAACAAAGCATTTTGCAAGGAGAAAGCATAGGCACTCTTTTGTGGATGACCTTTACCACTAGGATATACGTGGTTATGGTATCTGTAAGTTTCCCACAGACGGCGCCAATCTGTTGACCCCAAAAAATGGTCCAACAGAAGAGAAGAGTTCCAAGTGTTTCTTTAGTTGTAGTGTGATTATCTTTATAGTGAAAGGGGGTCGGCCCGAGAAATAAACCTTCTCAGTAGAGAGAATGCCAAAGCTTTCTTTGTGTGTATAAATTTTCATTACTTTTTACAATGTTAAGTGTGTGCTTTTATAGTAAAATATAATAGTGGAGAGCCGTTAGATGATGGAACACGTGGCCTCATCCGCATAGCCGAGACCTCTTATCGTAGCCATCAATCAATCATTCATAGGCCATTTCGCATTTAATGCTGTGACGGCTTGGAAGCCCTATGTCTGATATGTAAGACTAGACTTGACTTGTTTCATTAAGTGGAGCTACATATATAGGGAGTTGTCACATCACCCACTTGATACAAGATCTAGTATGAGATCTTCTCCAATACGCCTATACATATTTCATGTCATCCATTGGGGCTCAGCTCTTCATAAGGGTTCGGACAATAGAGGTTCGACCAATAGTGGCTCGGTCAAAAGAGGTTCGGCAAGATAGGGGTTCGGCCAATAGTGGCTCGGCCAAATTTCCATATGGGCAGAATGATGTGGGACGGATCTAGGTTCACTTGCTGTGTAGTTTGTCACCTGGCTATATTTAGGACTTTGTTGGAACTTGTCCACTTGCCACGTGTATTTATTGTACGATTATTTATATGAGTAACAGTTATGACCAATAAAACGAATTAATTTGATTAATAAATAATATTTGATCTAAAAATGTGTGATTTGTAACTAAGTTTGTAATTGTAATCAATTAATTTGATAATTTGTGACCGTAAATTAAGTTGTGATCAATCAATTTGATAATTTGTGATTGAAAATTAACTTGTGATCAATTAATTTAATAATTTATGGCAGTGAAATAAGATGTAAATTATCTAATTTTTGAAACTTTAGAACAAGTTTCTCATATTTAAATTTGTATCTTGATACTACTTTATATATGTGTTTTGTTTTTCCGTAAGTTTGGTTTTTAAGGCCCATAGTCTAGATTGACAATAGAGGAAATTACAGAAAAACAGACATTTAATTTTTCAAATTCAAAAATCAGATCTTAAATTTATTTAATCAAAAATCAGGTATTAATTGAATTTATAATTAAAACCCTAATTTATTTCCACTTCCCCATCGCACTCTTCTCTGTCTCTAAACCTACCGGCTCCAAATATTTTCCACATTTTCTCTCTATACCCACCCAATCGCCTCCCTCCATTCTTTCTCACCTCCTCGTCGCCTGCTACATCCAGTACAGGAGCCAGTGTCGAGTCGGGTGACGATGTCAAAGACTTGTCAGGGGAAGAAGAATTGGTTAGTGCTGGAGATTGTGCTAGAGAGGGACTTGGAGAGAGATCTGACGACGAAGGCTCGAGAGGGGAGACAAGTGAGGGGGAAGGAGCAGGAGATAGTGTTTCTGGAGATAGAACCGTCGATTGCGAAAGGATGTCGGTTGGTGGATGTGGAGATGGACTGGGGGAATTTCTAGGTGGATCTGCAGATAACACTGAGTTTATACATAAAAAGAATGCTAAGAAGAGAAAAAGAAGAGAGGGAATTTGATTGGTATTGTTATCTGAAGCCATTACTAATATGAAAAACAAAAGAGAAAGGAAGGGAACATAGACACTAGAGGTGGAGGCGTGTAGAAGGGATATGATTTTCAATTTTGTTTTTAATTGCTTGAGATAGAAGGAAGGAGTTAACGGTTGTCAAACACTAGAGGTGAAGGCATGTAGACGATGTTTTGTGTGGTGGCGTGGTGGATCTGAAAGTTGGGGTGGTGTGGTGTTTTGTGGTGGCAAGGATGAGGTGGTGAAGAGATGGAGAATATAGTGTTCTTAGTTGTCGTGAGGTGGTGGTGGTTTTGGTGACGGTGGTTTGGCGGCAATGGTGGTGGTTCGACGCGCCGGAGGCGGTGATGCTGCCGAGGTCGCAAGTGTTGGTGGTGGTCGCTAATTATTTGGTCAACTGTGACCATTAAATTGATTAATTTGTGACCAATAAATAATATGTGACCAATGAAAAAATAATTAGTGACCATGAAATTATGTGACCTAAAAACTTATAATTTAATAATTTGTGACTGATTAATGACTTATAATATTTCTGTTTTGTGACGTGACCTATTAATTTTTTGATTTGTGACATATAAAAAATTTAATATGTGACCATAAAATAATTTGTGACTTGTAAATTTTCTGATTTGTAATGGAAAAATAATTTGTGAAAGTATGTATACGTCACCATGAATTGTATAATTGTAATTTTAATATATTTAATTAATAAATGCCCAATTTTTACAATTTTTTTAACTTTAAAGCCTAAAAATTAATTTGGTGATAGTTAAAATATGATCCATGAATTCTTCCCCCAACAATATTCATTGCATATAGGGTTAAAGTCAAATTAAGTGGTCCAACCCATTGCCTGTTAGAATTAGGAAAAAAAAAAAAAAAAAAAAACTTGTGATTTGTTGAATTGTATTTGTCGAACTTCCAACTTGTACTACTATTTTCTCTTGTTAACATCAAGACATTAGTCCAAAATGGAAAAATATAAAAATAAATAGAAACTTAACCGACAAGCATTTAACAAATGCTGATTGACCATAGAATTGACCCAAACAAATGCAGACGCGCACAAGAACTAAGAAAGTCATTCCCATCTCACTCCTAACAGTTGTTACATATTTATATAAATATAAACACATGTTTTTACGAATTAAAGCTTTTAGAAAAACAATTTAACATCGGAGTATACAAAAGTTACGATTCTTTTATCATTAGTCGTTTAGTCGTTTATAAAAATTAATGTAATTAAACTGGCCTGGTCTGTCCCAATTCGATATGTAAAATCGAGAATCCGCCCGAAAGTTGGGTTAAAGTGTTTGATCCATATTAAAATGAGAGAATGCATTTTTTTGAAGTAATGTGATGAAAAATATTATTTTATTAAAGAATGTGTAGTTGAAAATGAGTAGAAGAATGAGAATGAAAAAAATAATGTGAATCAAACAGGGACAGAAAGAAAAATCAAATTTTTAAAGAATCGTTCAAAAACCTATCGACCTGCTCATTTTTATGAAAATTGTCGACTTGTTTCTGATTTCACCGATTTATATTTATGAAAACCCCCAAAAAAAAATCAATCCAAAAACCGTTTGAATTTTTTTAATAAATTTACTTATTTAATTATTTTTTAAATCATTGAGTGAATTTTGATTCTATCCTATAACACTCTTTTTCTTTTTTCGGATTGATATCGGTATTGATTTTTAAAACATTGATTAAAATTACATATATGCCAGATTTTTTAAAAATGAATCTTATTAATAAAAACATTAATTTAAATAAATAAATATGTATAACAAGTGAGCTTTTAATATTACAAATTTACATAACCCATACCATCATCCTCATTTTTGGTTCTTCTGCCTTGACCCCACTCTTGATAATTTTCGGTACAGATTCATTTCATTATTTTAATTCCACCTATTTCTTTGATCCTTCCTTTCCACCTTTTCTTGATTCTTTCTTCCCACCGGTCCACCCCCACTACCACCACCAAAAATCTTCATATATCCCCAATCATCGTCCTTTATTTTTTATCTCTCATTTTCTTGTGCTTTTTCAGGTACCCTTTAGAAAATCTTGGAATCCTAAGCCTTATTTACGCTAAGATCTTTGAATTTTTTTGTGTTAATCGAAGAAATCAAGAAAACCATGGCGGAAGAGCATCGATTCCAGGCTCCTGAAAGCCATCGCTTGTGTTCGAATAATTGCGGGTTTTTTGGTAGTCTTGCTACGGAAAATTTATGTTCCAAATGTTACAGGGACCTGTTTTTGAAGGAGACCCATAAAAAACCCGGAGATTCTCCTTTAATTTCCACGCCTTTGGCGGCGGAGACCGCT